>JABSTQ010004858.1:0-65929 GCA_013358835.2 Ixodes persulcatus | reverse complement strand
CAGTGTTTGGCGGTACGCGTTACAAGTAACGCGTTACCGGTAACGCGTTACTTTTTTTGTAACGTAGTAACGTACTCGTTACTTTTCCAAAGAAGTAACGGTAACGTACTTACGTTACTTATTTTGAGTAACGTGTAACGAAATTACGTTACGTTACTTTACTTCCTAGACTTAAAAAATTAAATTTCGAAATTCAGCTGTTGCTGAAGTACAACAGCGGAGTGTGCTTCGGGTAACGAAGGAACTTGTTCACAGCAACTATCTGTACTTCGACATGTTGTGAATAAATATATTCAAAGTTTCAATCTCGGCTGGTCTTAATTTCTGTGCTAATGAGGGAGGCCGGTTCTTCTGTTAAGTTCCGTGCCAACATGTTATAAATCAGCTTCATATATACTTCCGCCTTTTTTCTTGTAACTATTCGGGTGAAACCCTAAAAAAGAGAGGGCAATTAAGTTTCCGCATGGACATACTTTAGCTATGGCGCTTACGCACATATCAAACGACGAAACAGCAAATGTTTTAGTTCGTGAATAAAAAGTAACGCAACAGTAACGTGCGTTACTTTTTATCAGTAACGGTAACGGTAACGCGTTCCTTTTATTTTGAGGTAACGTAGGTCGGTAACGCGTTACTTTTATTTGCAAGTAACGAGTAACGTATTTAGTTACTTTTTTTCGGTAACGCCTACAACACTGCTTGTAACCTATGTTCCTTCAGAAAGAGAGGAACTTTCGTTCCTGAAGCAGGGGAGCAAAGTTCCTCCGTCGCCTGCATCTCAATATGGCGGCCCTGAATCGAGCAAATCGAGCTCAATAAGGCTTAAGGAGGACGCTACGTCTCTTGTACGGGACGAGAGGAGCAGCAAATAAAAGCGTAACACGAGCTTTCCGCGAACTGTGTTTATTTCCGAAGCCAGATTCCCCCCACACCCACAGGTACAGAAACTTGTGTTTCGAAAGCAGTTACTCAGTCTTCTCGTCGACAGCACTGCGATGTTAAACGGAGACAACCGATACCCAGTTACTTCGCGCACTTTACGTCTTACCTTTTGTGTTCCTCGAGTCACTATTACTTCGTCAACCGCACATCACGGAGGAACGGCAAACCCAATCCGCGAAACCAAAAGCCGCACTCAAAAGAACTAACTCGAAGCCACTGTTTATCGCGTAGCGTGAAAGGTTAAATCGCTTGCCACTAGATGGCAGGGTCAAGCAGAGATTGGACGCCAGGCACTAGGATGCCACAGCAGGGTTGCCAATCAACTTGTTCAAGGAGATCTCGGATGGTCCTCTTTTGAGGCACGTGAAGCCAGCAGCAAACTTGAATATTTTGCCCGACTTCGACATATGAATGGAGACTGCTGGGCGAGGAGAATTTTCGTATATCTACATCTAAAAAACGTACACACAACGTGGAGGCGGCGAGTCATTGGACTTGGGACAAAGTATGGTGCCTTCTCAATGACCGACGAGCCAGCTACAAAGAAAGACTGGGTAGCCAAGGTTAGAGGGCAGATAAAGACTGTTGAGGCAGACCGCTGGAGGGCAGACATGCAAGAACATTCAAGTATGCACCTCTACGCGTCTTACAAGACCGACATCGCTCCTATCCACTGGTGTGGAAATACGTTGGGAAGTCGACTCCTCGCCGAGGCCCGCGGTGGTGCCTTGCGTACCCGTCTGCACAGAAGAAGATATAACAACAACGTAACGGACGTGCTGTGCAGTGCATGTGGTGATGCGGACGAAACTTTACAACATTTGCTTCTCGAGTGTCCAGCACTGGAACCTGCAGCAGGAGTCGGTACTCGCATTGAGCAAGCTCTTGGATTTACAGAAGAAACCAAATTTGTGGCGTGCGCGAAGCGGAGGCTCGAGGCTTGGTGGGCGATCCACCTGTAACCCTCGCCGAGAAGGCATCGCTGAAGACGCTGCTACGAGACTCGTGCAACAGATCGACTACTCGGACAAGGAGCCGGGAGGCTCTGCTTAGGGTGAACGAGGAAATGGCAGGCAAGATAACTTCAACGGACAACACCATTCATGGTTTAGAAGATGCTTCCCGAAGTAGCGCCATTGCTGCTTCCGAAGCAAACAAAGTGGCGGAGAAGAGGAAGGCGTTGGTAGAGGAGATGGAGGCATACCTGCTGGAGGAAGAGGAGAAACACAGGCTGGCCCCGGAGAAAATGTGGCAAGAGTTTGAAGAGAAGCTACACTTGTCGAACGAAGCACTTCCTGTTGAGCACGAGCGTGCGGCCAAGGTGATAGAGAACGAAGCGGCGCTGACACTGTACAAGCGTCTGCTGCCCTCTCTGAAAGAGGAGGTGCTTCAGCTCAAGGCTGAGGCTCAAGAACGCGTGGACATGCTACAGAACGCAGTCGAGGAGTCCAAAGATGACCTGAAACAGTGCAAAGCAAGGCAAGGTTTGGACGACTGCACCAAGCTCAAATCGCAGCTGGACGATGCCGTAAAGGATCTCACCATTCATCTGGTGATGTGAAACAACCAGAAGTGCGATTTCGAGGAGAAAGCAAAGAAGCTGAAGCAAGAGCTAAAGGACAACATCGAGGAGCGCAAGATGCAGGACAAGGGAGGATTGTCTACGGTGAAGGAGTTGAAGAGGCAGTTCCAGACGGAAAGAAGACGGGCAGACAAGTTTCAGGAGAGACTTCAGGAAGTTCTCAACGGCACGAGTTTCGGGAGATCTGACGAGCTGTTTCAGCCCATTAGCTACGAGGAGCGCCAGCGCGGCGACTCCAGCAACAACAATACTCCAATTTTTTTTTATTTTTTTTTGGGGGGGGGGGGGGGCGTGTCTGTTTTGCAGACGCTCGTTGCAAAGAGCAAGCGCCGCATAAATACATACATACATTGCAAGTAGCTAGGCTAGGTGGCGCTAGGTACTGCCCAATTCATGTTCTACAAAAAAATATTTTTATTTCTTCAGCCCACCATTGCGCTTACGGATCTTCGGGAACCTCTCCTTTACTCACATTACACACACTACAAGCACCACGTGAACATACACTGAGCACATACACTGCACATACAAACCTCTGCTTTTCCGTCTTTTATACTGGTCGTTTTGAACGTACGGAATTTTTCGGTGACTGAATAAGCAATAAAAAATATTCCCAGCATGTTGATTTTTTTCTTTTGAATGACTCAAGGGATGAATCTCTTATTAAAAAGCAAACGCTCGATCATGCCGTAAATATTTGAAATCCAATAAATCAAGCCGCTCCAATGCGGTTCGAAGCCATGAGTTTGTTTCCCCGCGCGGCACGTCGTAGCCTCTATTTCTATTGTAGTGTTTGTTTTTCTATTTGTGCTGTTCGCGCAAGGCTGCAATTGCCGTCTTGAATTAATCTCTGTAGAGCGGATATTCACTCAGCTGGAAGTGATGCTTCACGGGCTGAGAGATCGCTTTTCGATCAACTTGAATGCAGTCTAAGCCGCGACTTGCGGCAGGTGTGGCGAGCTCGAAAACCTCTTGCGAGCATCCCAGCGCGCCACTTTGAGGGCAGTTTCTCCAGGGACCGTAGTATATTTAGACGCCGAAATAAAGGGTAGCTTTTTTTTTTCGATTTTACCTACTATTCTTTTTTCATGCTAAAATTCCACACTGTAAATATACCTACTTTCCGTCATGATTTCGTACTTTTCAGTCCTTTCCCCAGAGCGAAATCGCTCTCGGGCACGAGACAACCGACAGTCACATTGGCCACTGTACGATAGGAGCTTACTGTTCAGACCAGCGTTCCAACATGACTATCCGGACGTCGATCGATTGCACCTAACCCCTCAAGTGGTATTAAACTTTTTAATGTAAAGCGGAATGTCAACCTGCGACACCCCACCCCGTCCGATCACGGCCCGACCAGCGGCATCAATGCCCGACAGTTTACGTCATCTCATCTTGTTGTTACACCACTGATACGCGAACACACGGTCACGTCGGCGATAATTCCAGTCTTCTGTTCACAACCCACAACACTGCCATCACGATGTTGCTGCTATGTTGCTGACACGCACAAATACAGAACCACGTTGAACGCCGGTCGCACTCGGCATCGGAAAACAGAACCGAACTCAGCAAGAAAGGCGCCCAGGCAGCCGGCAGCAAAACCTGCCTGTCTTGGACGCAGTTCCTGCGATTTCCATAACGTCGAGAACGTCGACACAGTTCCGCGTGGTTTCGCTACTGTAGTTCCGCGCGAGCCCCGCAATTCGGAGACGGCCATCTTTCCCAGTGTACGTGGCGCTGCTGGCACTGCTCCGGAACTTCGCCGTTTCTAGCGGCTTCGTTTGCTCGTTTCATAAAATTAGTGATAAAAACGTCAATGCAACCGAAATGCTCTGCACGTTTAGACTAGAAGACGGAATTACAGGCGGCCTTCGCTGCCGCTGAAGCTCAATCAACTCAACAGCATTTATTAAACAACGTGCGCGACCTGCTCGAAAACGAAACCGAAAGAAGTTGAGTCGGGAGGGCGAAAGCTTTCTCCAGTCTGCCTGGAGAAGGAGGAAAACACAGTGAATAAGCATACAGTGGTCCCACTCAAGGCCCCTTCCGGTAATTGGGCGTTAGGCAGCGCCCCTCACCACATATCGCGAACTAAACACTTTTTATGTTTCTGATTTTTTGTTACAGAACGCCGTGTAAAAGTAATCGTTATAAAACAAAGGAATTACACCAGTAATGCTAATTTTTAAAAGTATAAGAGACCCCATTTTTTTTTCGGGGAGGAATAAAAGAATGCTTGACCGAAAACCGTTACACGGTTACCCAGGGTTACGACCAATGAGAGAAGTCGAGGCGCCGGGCGACGGGCTGCTGCCAGGCTGCTGCGGAGATTGCGGAGTACACTTGCGTTTTTGGCGTTTAAATTCGAAGCATTCGAAGCTCATAATAAAGCACCCGCTGAGAATCTGGTAAGTTGTCTATTATAAGTTTTGTTATTGCAAATAGCATTGTGTTATATATTATACTTCGCTTCTCTGAAAGTCGTCGTTTCCGTGGCTAATATCGCCGAGGAACTCGCCGTTACACAGACTCGTAGTGGTGAATTATAAACGCGTGTATATTCAGTTCTGTGACGTGCTGCTTTTCCTCTTTGCATCAATGAAGCTAGTGCCGAATCGTCTTTCTATTCGCAATCATGAACAATAAAGTAGCCGCGGCTTTGCACATGTAAAGAGGGGCTCGAAACTGATGCAGCCCAAACGAAACTGAAGAAATCGTACTCCGGCGTCACAAGTTTCGATTTAGAATTTACTGATCGCGTTCATTTTAATGTGTTCTCAAGTAGTGCCCTTGAAATCAGGGCACCCAACTAGTGCAAACATATGTGATCGTTCTAGTAGGTACAAACCCTAGTACAGATCGTGTTAGAAAAGAGAGGAAACAAAATTCCTCGGTGAATTGCTGCATTGAAAACGGCACTACTTCTCCTTGTCAATCGGTGTTCGGGAAAAATTAAATGTTCACATCAGCTTAAAAAAAAAAAAAAAAAAAAAAAACCACATGGATGTTGCTGCTCAAACTCTCTCAGATGTTCTGTAACATTCTGTCATGGTATTAGTGCGCACAAAACTAAAGGAGAGAATTTTATCATTTAAGAAAGCTTGTACGACTCGTCATATGCGCCATTCCTTTGATCAGTAAAAGAGCTCCGGGCGCTCTAAAAAGCCTGTGCTTTATTTAAGCAACAGAACTTATGACACGGAGTACAGTCAGATGCTTTCAATTCTGTAGAATTTCTTAATTGCTGTAGATAATGGGGTGTGCATGCAGTTTTGAGTTTTTATTGTATTGCTTACTTGTGCAGTACATATATGATTTGATGTGATCTATTTTTCATGCCTCTTGTTGTCCTTGTGACCTGTCAAAATGTGTTGCGCTAAGCTGTGTGTTCGATCATCGCGTTTCACTCTTGCCCTAAAAGCTGCCATCCACAATATTTCTGTCATAACATGCCAATACTCCGCAAAAAAAAAGTGTCGTCGGCCTTGTTTCTTGTTTGTAAATTGACCGGCATCCGTGCAAACTTTGTTCTATGGCTGTATTATGTGCTATGTTTGTGACTCTTTTTGATTGAATTATACCATGCAGAGATCCAATAAACAGTCCCTTACGTGAAAAAATGCTTTCTTGTCTGAATGTGATCGCCTGGAAATAGTGTCCTGTGACGGGCGCCTCAAATTAAAGCAATATGCAACACGAGAACGCGGGGAACAGGGAAACCAAAATACCATGGGGGCCGCCATCTTTGAAAGCAAAACAACAAAACAGAAGCATAAAAAGTGGTTTAGTTCGCGATATGTGGTGAGGGGCGCTGCATGCAAAAATACTCTCAACAGCATGTCTCCCGATTACCACAGGCTTATTCTAAAGTGGGCAAACTGTATAGACCTTTTCACCCTCCGCCGCATGGGCGCTGCCATCTTGGAATCACGTGATGCGGCCGCCATTAGGTTGCTTCAACTTGTTGCTCCGCTCTCCCGTCCGCGCCTTGGCGGATGCGTTGAATTCGTGTTTTTCGTCGCGTTTCACCACGTCTCTTGCCTTACTCTGTAAAGTTTCGTCTGATACTTATACTTACCATGCAATTGCATTACATCATTATGCACGGAACTTCTGTAGTTAGTTTCGTAACACGTTTTGAATATTTTTTTTACCGTCGGCATTCGTCGGAACAGGAATCAGCGTTAGCACTGGCGCACATTGAATACATATATGACTTGAAGAGAGCCTCCAGGGTTCAAATACCAATAACTTATAAGAACTGAGGTTCGGTTACTAATAAGGGCGGAACATTTTCAATAGGAAGCCCAATGTTATTATATATATATGAGTGCGCATTGGTGTCAAGGAAGTTAACAAAAAGACTCAGCGTAATTACCACGTGTTTTTCCTGAAAGCAAGGTGTTTTGTAGTCACCCTACAACAGATCGAAAACAGTTTCTTTTGATTACACTAGGGAACTTGTGGACGAGACGCGGGAACAAACGTTTAGTTTGAATTATTTTTTATGCTAGAAATAATGGTATTTTAACATTAGGCAACTTGTTTGTTGACAATATCACACCTATATCTGTTTTACGTTCTTAATCGCATGTGCGATATAAGCATTCGCTTTATCGGTTTGTTTATGAATTCCACGGAATTGTATATTGTGCTTGGTCCCATGTCCATAGTCTTTCAGTTGCTTAAGTTATTTTTTTTAATACAACCATGCAGTTTCAATTAACTTATTTAAACACAAATATTTGGACTCCCCGCGTAGGAAAAACTGCCACAGACAGCTTGATAGTGCCTATGATTCACAAAATGTGACGCCGAAAAGAATCCTTCTGCATGAAAATCACCCGAGTGCAGCTAGTTGTCGACAGCAAAGTAGGGAGTTACTTTCAGTAGCTCAGTAGCTGGCGACAAAATGTGCAAAGCGCATCGTTTCAAATCAGTGAACAGCTTTCTACACAGGTCCATGGGGTGGCGCCTGGCGTTCGACTTCAGCCAAACTTATCGGAGATCATTTCTTTTTCGCTCTTCAATTTCATTCGGCAAATTTTACGGAAGATGAATATCAGACTTTATTTGAAGTCTGGCATTCGCTTATCTCACCATTCTCATACCTTGAGAACGTCGTAAGCAAATGTCCATATAACAAAAAGTTTATTTCATAAGGTCAATATTTTGAAATGCTGTTAATGAGTATTTTAGTTAAAACATTTTCTAGCCAGTCTAGGCTGGTCTATCAAAATATTTCTCGAGCGCTTAACGTCTTTAAATAAAACAGGCCTAGACAATACCACTTTTCTATATTATCTACGTGATTATATGAAACTTTTCTAGTCATTTTAAAAGACGTTTCCAGTCTCGAAGTTAGAAAAAGTTGGTGTACAGAAAGCAAACATCGAACAGTAAACTTGTCAGTTCGTCTGTTCTTCGTGATTCAGCAGATTGTTAATCATGTTGTCGACCTGCTTTTTTCACTAAGCACTCATGCAATATAGTCTGTTGGAATATAAAGTTAGCAGTAGCAGCTCTGACTTGAGCGCGAGCTATCTACCTTCCGTACCGCTCGGTGCACGCACAGCCAAAGCACGGCGGCAGGCAACGAGCGCACGCTGCAGGCGGAGCTTGTCCTGCTCTTTATTTTTTTTTTTTCCGGAAATTAGTGTCTGCGGGTACGGCCGTGGACAATGGTACTCCCTGTGCATCAGCACAGTTGTTTCACCACCGAACCTGGCCGAAATTAACGATGGACGGAATCAGACGATGGACGGAATGCCAAGTGGCTCAATACTATTGTTTCATTCGCTGTGTGCTACAAGAAAGAAATTTATATCGCAAAATTAATCGAAAGTGGTATGAAACAGCATCACAACTGCGTGCACGTCGAAACCAAAACCGACCGAATTGAAGCAACCTAATGGCGGCGAGTGCGTCAGCGCCCTCTACCCGCCTGTCAGGCAACTACTGAAATGAAAAGGTCTATATGATAAACTGTGGAGGAAAATGTCTCGTTCCTCCCTCCTTCTCGTGTCCGCTTGGGGGCACGTCAGTAGAAGGGAGGAAGACGCGCCGTTGCTACTTTTTTCCTCCATTTTTTTTTAGGGTGTGGGTCGCCTTCGTCGGTGGAGGAGGTTTCCGCGTCGTCCAGTTAAAATATGATGCACTGATATTTAGTTACTCTCTCCGTGCCCGCTGGTTTGCCCGAACCCCAAGAGACGTGGAAACCGCAAAAAAAGGTAGTCGCTTAAATATGATTACAGGGCCCCTTTAAGGGTGAACGAAGTATACTAGGCTTTCAGCCTGTCACTGACAATAGACTCGGCCCATTGTGGGTGGGGCTTGCTGTTTGTTTCTTTTTTTCTTCTCACGTACGATCAAATGCCACTCTAAGCCAGCGAAGACCGACTAGTCACAATACAAGCATGTCTCTGCTGCCCTGTTTATTAGGCTGCCTCTTCATGATAGAAGCAATTGTCGGCGGTGCCGCCAAAGATTTGTATGAAACGAAGGATTCCAAAGACGCATGGAGGGTGAGAATGCAGTTCATGCTCTTTTTTATTTGCAGAGAACTTTAGTAGTCCTCTTGTTCTGTTCCACTGCTGCACACGCTAGGACTAGGGTAAATTAATAACAATTTTACCAGGCCGATTGGCACTGACTTTTGAAGGACGCGAAAGGGGACGCGCCCAGTGCCTCCAGGCCAAGACATCTGCAACTGATGTATCTAGAATTTTGTTTCCTTCTTGAGGTGAGCGCGTTGGGATAGTGTGAAAACTTAAAAAGGAATTACGCAGAGAATAGAACAAGCACAGCACATATTTGGACTTTCAAGTCTTGAGATGTGCTTTCCGTGTTCTGTTCTTCACCTTAAATGCTTTCTTATGTTTCTATAATATTTTGTCGCAACATTAAATTTTAGGAAGATGAAACGGCTCGTAAACTCATTTAATAAATAGATCGTGCCTCGAAGGTTTCTTAACTTTTTTAACGTTTCTTTGGCAAGGCGTCGACATCTAGCAAAATGCTGACGTTGTGGTACCAAGTTCGAAGCGTAATTTGAAAAAAAAAAATTTATAATGCTATTTTGCATGATGTTTATACTTTTTTTGTTATATATGAGTAGCAAAATTCTTGTTTTTGTCACTCACGCAATGTTGAGAGCTTCCAAACCAGGATATCCGCTTTTGTCACTGCATAAAGTTCATTGAGATTACGCTCAGCAAGAAACTTACGCTGAAGAGTATTCTAGAAACCAAATAATTCTAACTGTGTTGAGAGTTGCCACTATTTTCGTCTGGTATCTCCGCTGTAGACGCGAAATCCAGCCAGTGCAGTACCACAACTAGCTTGGGGTCTTGAACGTGCATCAGACAGTAGTGATACCCGACCGCATGTCGGTACGATGTTTATTCTGATCGAAACAGGCAGAGGTGGTGATTGAACTGAGGACCTTTCGGTTCTGCAGCGCGAGTTTTCACTCTACGTGGGCGCGTCCGGAAACCAGATACCGAGCCCTGATTTCTGCATTAAGCATTTACTATGCCAGAGTGGTTCACCCGCAGTGGCGACCATACAGCCTACCGTGCAGTACCCTACGGGCTTGAAAGGTGCGCTACACTCTAAAACCGGTCCCTCATAAAAAACGCTGTCCCTCTGATTTTAGAGGGGACAACGGTGCTTTCTGGGGGACAGTTCTTTTTAAGAGGGAAATGGAAAAATAAAATAGCAACATCTAGAGGGACACCAACATATTAAGAGAGACAAAGGAAACCGTTTCAGTGGTCCCTCTGAGTAGGATAAACCGACAGAAAAATCCACGCGTGTCCCTTTATATTAAGAGGGGACTGGTCCCTCTTAACTGTACCAATGTAGTTCGGTCAAGAGGAGAGGTGCAGGCGCACTAATCCACGGCAAAGAGTTCAGATGGTGCTAAGGCTTCGCGCCAATTCACGGAGAGCTGGAAACGGTGGCCGGAGAGTCGCAAGCGTCATGCTGCTCGTTTGACTTCCTTCGGGTGAGTAATCCAGTTATATTAGCGCTTTTGTTTTGAGTACATTGCGGGTGGGAATAACGAGCCATCAATACTTTCGCGCTGGCTATGAAATGCACGAGCTTTGCATGTAGAGTGAGAGTTTTCAGATCACTGCAGTAGTCCGCGGTCGCTTCCTGGCTCTGCTCGTTCAGTTAAGACAAAGCGTCGCTTATCGTTTGAACTGCCGTGAGCCGCAGGGCTGTCTTTCGTACAAAACACTTTTACTGGGCTAGGGTGTCCCAATCTGTACGTGTCTGTCTTAGGCTGGTGATATCAGACCATTTTCTGTCCGACGCTTTTGTCTACTTTTTAATTTCGAACGCGCGTTCGTTCTCCCAGCTCAAGCTGCTAGCTTTGGCACTCCCACGCCGGCATTTTATTGCCGGCAATTTCCTTGTAATTTATCCGTGAGCGTGCACTGTCGGCATCGGGTACTACAAAGGATGGCATCACCCTCCCCAAGGCAAAACGAACAAAAAGGCACCCTAGCTCGGGCAGTCAGTGTTCGTAAGCTTGGCTCGCCGATTTCTTTCTCGTTGTGTACTCTAAGTGCTTGCGGTTGACCGCCCGAGAGCGTTGATTGGCGGAAACTATGTTGGCGATTTCGCGTTTGTTTGCCCTTAGAATTCATTACACCAATTTACACCGCAACGTTATATTGTAGACATCGTTAGCGTTGCAGTGAATATGAACTTCTGCTTCAAGTGGGAGGCGAGCAAAAAGCCATAGTGTGTGTGTATGTGTGTGATTGGTTGAGGGGGGGGGGAGCTTCTAATTCAAACAAAACAAAAAAGAAAAAAAAGGCTTTTTCCTCCGCGCGTTCCCGTTGCGTCGGCGTCGCACCAGTCGCACCGTCTGAGGAAGGAGGGGAAGGGTGCAGCGGGGGCCCGGGAGTGCATTTGTTTGTTTTTATATTGCTTTGGCGTACTCTTTTGTTCGTTATATTTTGACGGTCGCGCCAGCGAAGCAACCGGACATTTTTTTTTTTTTTTCGGCGCCGATCATGCTTTTGTTTTTGGAGATTTTACTTATGTTCTTTATTATCCCGCTTGTTTTCTGTGGCTGGTTGAATTTCTTTTTTTCTGTGTCGCACACCTGCGAATAACATGGACAGAAGTTTGCTTCTTTTTTTTTTTATTCCCAGGCGCTTTAGGGCTAGGTTGACCATGGACGTTAAATGACTTAAAAAATCTTGTTTTCGGAGTGAGGTAATGGCTACGAACGTTGACATGAAGGGAATCAGACGGGGGTTCTGCACGGATAGCTCGTGTAGAGAGCTCTACCGGGATCCTCTGCACGGTGGAACCAACCACCCGGAGTGGTGTGCTTACTGTGGCCACCCGCACACCGCCCACAATAAACTCGGTAATTATGAAGTTTTTGTATTCTGGAATGTAGGTAGGCTCTATTTACGTTCTGTTGGCATTTGCGTTGCTTTTGAAAGAAAGAATAAAGGAATGGCTTGCGCCGAAATGTCTACAGAAATTTATTTTTTAGTTGATTATGTTACTTTCTAAAACATGCATCAGATCTCTCCTGCAGCTTCAAGCCGCAAATGGAATCCATGTTTCCAAAGCACATGGGGCTTCTAATGTTCCGATACTACTAAGTGCGTTCTCGTTTTGTCTTGGTAATACAAAAACGATTCTTGTAGATTACTTAAAAGAGCTGTCAATTCTCGTGTCAAGTATTTAGTCACTGAAGTTATGTCATAAGCTAATGTCACTCGCTATTTCATCGTATACAGGTTGGGTTTCGAATCTTTTAACTGATTGCACTTCATTTGCGCATTTGTTTCCTACCGCCTGCTTGAAAACAGGTGAAAGCGCTTCATTACCTTCATTTTAATTCCCACTCTCTGTATCTAAAGGAAAACAATATGGTCTTTCATTCAGCTAAAGGTGGATGCACTGCTTCGGTTCTGACACACAATGGTCACCATGCTGGGAAAACTGGAGGAGGTAAAAAGGGCCTTCTGCGGAGACAACCGAAGAACATTCTTGAACATTGAAGACCATCCTCCGGACTCGATTGGCCAGAAGTTCTCTCATCACCTATGGTACGTGAAAAAGCAGCTGCCAAAATAGAAATGTAATGTTGACGCTGACGCAATTTTTGAAAAATTGCTGCTTGCAGGACGACCGTACCCCATGACGAAAGAGTTCCAGGACCCAAGACTTTCTTCGGTTCGGAGAAACAGATCGTTTCTGGGAACCGGTCAGTGAAACTCTCGCTAGCACGACTCCGGAGGAGGCACTAGTCATGTGCTTATAGGTGTATTACATTACGGGACTCTCCTACCCTGCGGCATATGGACAAACCCTTCGACTCCTAGCTCCAGTGTCTGCTCGTTGAAAATGACGAGTTTCGATTCAGTTCATGTCGGAGAAGCTTAGAAAGTTGGTATGGCCGTTCAAAAACAGCAAATTCTGAGCTTCTGCTGATGGCAATTGCGATCAGCAGAAATTACTCGCCGTTGATTACTGCCATCAGCAGTAACCAACGCCGAGTAATTTGTTGTTAATTCAATTAAGCAGGTAACTGCACTCTAAAAAAAACAACACAGGAATTTACTTTCCCGAACAGCACTTGGATAGCCAATCACCGTAACTCACGGAGTCAGCTCAGCGAATCACGATGCCGAAACATAAGATAGACCAAAAACTCAGTCTGAGTTATTACATTAAGCAATGCAAAACGTCACGCTTGTGTTGCTTAGTGTCACAAATCAGACTGCATTTTTTCGGTATAATCATATATTTCGCTATCGACATTCGCTGAGGCGGCCTTTGTGAGTTATGGTGATTGGCTTTCCAAGTGTTTTACGGGGAAGTAGACGCACAAGCTTTTTTTTAGAGTGTGTTTTTTTGTTTTTTTTTGTGATATCCGCTGAAAAAAAAAAAAAAAAAAAGTTTTCAGCACTGTTGGATTGTTATTTCTAATAATAACCAAAAGGAGTCACTTTGCGGCACGAAATTTTTTGTGTGATAGTTTCACAAGAAACGCCAATTTCTGGCGTAATTCTAACGTCGTTTTTACCTGTATAAGCTACCAGAACATCGTTATAAAATTACTATTTTGATACAGACATTTCAATATCCTTTCTTTTTTCATGGCAAATAAAACACAAGTTTTATCTTAAAGATTGTTACTGTTTAACTTGACATATTGATTCCGTTTATCAAACATAATATACCGACCAAGTTTCGATTCGTTACGCAGCACAAAATAACTTTGGTTAAACAATATCCGCGAAAGTGCGAGAACTATATCACTGCAGTGCAGCATGTCAGCTGACAGCCAAAACACTAGGAGGCAGAAATTATACGATACAATAAGAGAGATAACCTAAATCTGGGGTCACACTGCTTATACATCAAACAAAATACATTCTGCAGACATGTTCCAAAACGAGTCACCGCGACATCCGTGCTTTGTATGCCACGTGACAAAGCTACCTCTTTAATGGTTGCTTCCCAACGTTGTTCGCTGATTTAATCATGCGTAGCGTACAACGCACGGGTGTCGCGGTGACTCGTTTTGGAACATGTCTGCAGAATGTATTTTGTATGATGTATAAGCAGTGTGACCCCGACTTAAGGGGGACTATACCCCTGCATTTTAAGCAGGCCACCGTCCCTCTAAATTAGGGGGAAAATATCTCAAAAATGTCCCTCTTACTAAGGGGAGACTGACCTCGAATTTAAGGGAGACGCCGTATCGCTTACTTTAAGAGGGGTGGTGTCTCACTTAATTAAGGGGGAGCGACCCCATGTAATATTAAGAGGTCTATCGCCTCGCTTAAGTTAAGTGTGAAAAAATCGAAGAAATGTCCCTCTTACTAAGTGGGACCGGGCTTGGAGTGTAGGTACCGCCCGATTCATGTTAAACAAAAAAAAATTATTTTCTCACGCCACCATTGCAATCGATCTCCTGGAACCCCTATCATACATACATGTAGAGACATTAGGCATACTACAGCATCAGGTGAACTACATTTCGCGCATACACATGCATCGCACATACAAAATCAATACAACAGCACACTAACCCGATCACTACTCCCCAGCTCTGCGTTTCAGGTCTTTATACTGGTCGTTTTGAACGTACGGAATGTTTCGATGACTCCCTAGCATAAAAATATTCACAGCCTGTTGATTTTTTTTCAGCAATGTCAAACATCTGAGAGTATTTGTAATGGCTCAGGGGATGAATCTCTTATTAAAAAGAAAACGCTCGATCATGTCGTAATTATTTGAAGCCAATGAATCGAGCCGCTCCAATGCGGTTCCAAGCCATGAGTTCGTTTCCCCGCACGGTACTTCGTAGCCAGTATTTATACTGTAGTGTTGGTTTTTCTACTTGTGCTGTTCGCGCACGGCTGCAATTGCCGTCTTGAATTAATCTCTGTAGAGCGGATATTCACTCAGCTGGAAGTGATGCTTTCTAAGAGTTATTATAATGTCGCTGGAGGTTCAAGTGGCGCTAGTGTGCTGCTGCAAATTGAAGCAGACAGCAACCAGTTGAATTGACTTCCGGTAATGCATTTCTATGGAGAAAAGCGAGTGCAATTATCGCTGCGCTCGATTATAAGAGCAAATATCACGAATATTTTGTACGTACTGGCACATTGGAATATTTCTCAGTCACGCAGACTAAATAATTGGTCAGTTATGGCGTTTTTATTTTAAAATCGTGGCATGAAAAACGGTGCTCAAACCGCTTTGTACATGTATTTATGTGCACTGTCGGACACTGTTAGCGCGAACATGGCATCGGCGCTTTCCACCATGGGGGATATACGTGTCAAACGAACGAAGGACATGTGGAAAACCAAGAGAGACGGCAAAAACTACGCAGCCACGTATATAGTCCGATTTGCAATAAATAAGTACTGCTTTATTCTTTCTGCTCATGAATATGTGCAAAGATGCATGTTCTGGGTTCAAATCATCAACCGCACGCTCCAAATCTTTGCAAATAGGGAGAAGTCAGAAAACAGGTGCCCGAGAAAAAACTGCCCAACATAGGAAATAATAAAAGGCACACCTTTCATAGTCCACATACTTTATTTCTTACATTCGAATGTTTTTTAACCGACCGTAAAGATGCACGACGGAGTCATTTTCATAGAGTGACAGAACGGGCATATTAGCAATATATATAAGCGCAACCGCAATGCTAGCAAACCTTGAATACACTCTACATTCTTTTCTATCGTTAGTTTTCTTAGAATCGACGCTCGTTTTTACATACCTGCCATGGAACATAGGTTTTGGGCCTGAAATATAGCTGAGCTTAACATCGTTCAGTAATAAAAAAAAATGCTGTAATTAAAGCAATTACACTTTTACAATATTAATAAATGTACATACTATGCGGTACAACCGAAATAATAAAAGTTATTTATGTTATTTTCCGGCGAAGAGACAAAATGCACGCGCGTTTTCCCATGGGAATGCACAGGAGCACCGCAAAAGTAGACTGGTTGCTGTCTGCTTCAATTTGCCTCCCGGAAGTCGCATAGACACTAGCGCTAGTTGAACCTCTAGCGTACATTATAATAACTCTATGGATGCTTCACGGGCAGAGAAATCGCTTTTCAATCAACTTGAATGCAGTCAAAGCCGCGACTTGCGGCAAGTGTACGGAGCTACGCCAGCTACGCCGTGGCGAGCTCGAAAACGTCTAGCGCTCATCCCAGCGCGCCACTTGGAGGGCAGTTTCTCCAGGAACCGTAGTATATTTAAACAGCAAAATGAAGGATAGCTTTTTTTTTCTATTTTACCTGTTTTTTCTTATTTTAATGCTAAAATTCCATTGTAAATATACGTACTTTCCGTCATAATTTCGTACTGTCCAGTCTTTTCCCCAGAGCGCAATCGCTCCCAGGGACCGACAGTCGCAGTGGCCACTTTACCGATCAGACCAGCGTTCCAGCATGACTATCCGCACGTCGATCGACTGCACCTAATTCCTCAAGTGGTCTGAAACTCTTTAATGTAAAGCGGAATGTCAACCTGTGACAACCCGCCCCCTCCAATCAAGGCCCGACCAGCGGCATCAATGCCCGACAGTTTACGTCATCTCACCTTGTTGTTACACCACTGATACGCGAACACACGGTCACATCGGCGATAATTCCACTCTTCTGTTCACTACGCACAACCCTGCCATCCCGATGTTGCTGCTATGTTGCTGACACGCAGAAATACAGAACCACGTTGAACGCCGGTTGGCATTCGGCACGGGAAAACAGAACCGAACTCAGCACGGAAGGCACCCAGGCAGCCGGCAGGAAAACCTGCCTGTCTTGGACGCAGTTCCTGCGATTTCCATAACGTCGAAAACGTCGACACAGTTCCGCGTGGTTCCGCTATAGTTCCGCGTGGCAACCCAGAAACGGCCATCTTAACCAGTGTACGTAGCGCTGCTGGCACTGCTCCGGAACTTCGCTGTTTCTAGCGGTTTCGTGTGCTCGTTTGACAAAATTAGTGGTAAAAACGTCAATGCAACCGAAATGTTCTGAACGTTTGGACTAGAAGACGGAATTACAGGCGGCCTTCGCTGTCGCTGAAGCTCAATCAACTTAGCAACATTTATTAAATAACGTGCGCGACGTGCTCGAAAAACGAAACCGAAAGAGGATGAGTTGGGAGGGCGAAAGCTTTCTCCCGTCTGCCTGGAGAAGGAGGAAAACGTCTCGTTCCTTCCTTCTGCTCGTGTCCGCTTGGAGGCGCGTCAGTAGAAGGGAGGGAGACGCGCCGTTGCTACCTTTTTCCTCCATTTTTTCTTAGAGTGTAGTTGTAGCCAAATAAATTGACTTTAGCACCCTGACCAGCATCAGCGAGCAGGCGCACGGGAAATCCTGGAGAACCTAGCCCCGTCTCTTCCGCCATCTTGCGACCACCGCCCTTCCACCTGTAGGGCGTTGGAGTTGCGAATAGTGGTGGAGCAGTCAACACAACTGAATTACTAGTTATATGAGTGCTCCGTGGCGTGTTGATTTGTGATGTCTGCGTATGTGCACACGGCAAGTGGCGAGTGCATGTTTCCATGGATGTATCGTGACAAACGTAAAATTTATATTCAAAATTTTATCTTGCTTCGCGAAAAACTGACATATTGTTGTTAGGAAGGGAACGGAAACGTTGTTAAAAACTCTATCTGTTTTCTATGCAGTTCTAGAGAAAGGCTACTGAAAACAATAAAAAAAGCTCTAAACAGTGGATAGAAAAGTGGATACATTTTCTTTAGAATATCGACAGCCTCCTGTACACTATTTTCGATAACAACATCTAGAAAGTGAATTAATATATTTGCAAGGGCGTTGTTGACGACGCCAACAGTGCGACCTCCACAACTTCGTCATCAAGCGTTTTGCGGAGGAGAGAGCCTGGAAGAAACTTCCGGTTTGATCCTTGAAATTACGAGGCGACAAAGAGGCTTCCCGTTTACTGGGGTGGCGTGAGAGTAAGCGGTTAGTATACGTGGGTCCCACTAGGGCCCATAAGCTTGTGTAAAGTGAGGAACGTTGCTTCCCAATGTCGTTGCACGGTCCCTTTAACTTGTGTAGACTGACGAGAGAGCATGGCTCTAAGCTAGGTGCTTTAGCAATCAGGCGCCGCCATACATCGGCGGAGCTCCGATAAACGCGACTCACGACCGATGGCCTTCTCAGCTTTTGTATGAATGGCGCGTGTGTCTCTTCCTTTCGAAAATGACACAGATAAGCGTGTTGAGCTGTGGGTAATAAAATCATGATGTCAAAACCAAAAGCTCTTATTGGCTGATGGACAAAAAAAGAATAGTGGCTAGACCTCAAGGCATCTAGCAGTAAGGTCTATCTACTATCCTTTCAATCAAAGCCAGTCAAAGCTCAGCGTCCTTCTGGCGTTGCCGCAACTCCTGCGCAAAAAGCAGACGACTTGCTGTCTGCATAGGCCGTCTAAAACATCGGCATTCTCTGAAGGGGTGTACGACATCTAACTGGTGTTGCAAAATTTCTGCCCGTGGGTACTTCCACGGTCGTTCAATTCTGGTATTAGTACTTGTAGCACAGCTTGCAGTCGTGTAATGATTACTGTGTGATAAACGCTAAAAATTTCACATTTGATTTCGTGCCTATCTGGTCGTCTTCGCTATCCATAGGTGGTAGTGATGCCACCTCACTTAATGGCGGATCACAATCACGCAGCTTAAGTGTCCATGCACCGAATTTCACAACTGAACACTCATTTTCATCTTAATTGAACTGTGTTATGTAATAAAAAGAAAGGACTTAAATACGAAGGGAAGGATGACGTGTTGTGATACTAGGGAAATAAAGAAGTAAACAGACATATTGTTGTAAACCCCGAAATATGTGTTCTGACAAAATAGTAGATCGCTATCTTGTAAATATTGTACAGTTCATTACGGGACCACATTTAACACGGATGCACTGGGGTTTCATAAGTAAATAAAACGAACACTAATCTATTCACAATTATCTATGATATTAGACTGTGTAAACACAGTTCGTAATTCTTGTTTTCGCCAGTATGCCAATTTCAAACAAGACAGCACCAATGGCGGACATTCACACCGCCAGGGCTAGAAAAAGCGCTTAAAAAAGGAAACAAAAACAAACAGCGTTCCTCGTTTCATTGAGTTGCTGCGTTGCGTATTTATTCACTCAGTTAAATAATTACCAACCGAAATAAGTATATTTGCTCGCTCTCAAGTGCACCCATCTATGTACATTTAAAATATTTTTGATAGAAGCTAATAAAATTGCCAGCGGGAAAGTAATCGGAAACAGTTAAAGGTTAGCACACATAGTACATATGACACTGTCTTAGAGTAATTCAATGATAATAAAAAAAAGAACGAGTATTGTTTTGAATGCGCGAAGAGTAACTAATTAGTGGCCTGCATCGTTTCACACGTACGCACAAAAATCTATCCGTAACAAAAAATGAAAAAAAAAAAGACCGCAATTCGTTTTCCAGGAGCTGTCATGATTCATCAGCAAGAAAACAAAAGACAGAGGGAAGAGCCGAATAAAATGAAAGTACACATACCTGGCTTCCAGCCCATGGCCCGGTAGTGTCAGAATGAGCAAGAAGAACCCGAAGGCAGCCAGAAAATCAAGGGCAGTTCCGGCACTCCGCATGACTCCTCAGCTTCTCCGAAGGCGCAGCATGAAGGCGCAGCGACGAAGCGAATCCCCGACGGAGAAGAAACAACTGGCGTCGAGCACGTTGTCGTCGCCGCCGAACACTTGAACGTTGACGGGCCTGAACCCCGGGAGCGCACGCTGCTCGAACTGCGGCCGACGTGGCTGTGCGGCGCCGACGCCGGCTTGTCTCGACTACGGCCAGCCGTGCCGCGCGGCCCGTCTGCCGGGACTCGAGGCGCGAGAGAGGAGGAAGGAAGGGGAGAGGAGGTGCGCACGTGACCTCAGGCCCCGGTCCATGAGCTCTGTCCCTCTCGCATTGTTTGGGGGGAAAACAAGACGGGCACTCGTGGGGCAATAAACAAGAAGGTTCCTTATAATCTCTCTCCTGTTGTTCTTTATATAGCATAGTGCAGAGAGGAGCACAAACTCCTCTGTAATTTTTTTGTTGCTTTTTTGTTTTATTTTATTTGCGTCTCATTTGTGATTGCGTCGAGGAATCCGTTATAATGTTTTCTAACTTATTGAAAACTGTCAATAAGAATAATTACTGTTATTTAAAGGGGAGGGGGGGGGGGGGGTGGAGTTTCACACACTAAAAAAATCTCGTGCGTCTACTTTCCCGCACAACGCTTGGAGAGCCAATCACCGCAACTTACGGAGGCAGCTCAGCGAATGACGATGCCGAAACACGTGTTTAGTCTCAAAAACGCAGTCTGAGTTGTGACATTAAACAATGCAAGCGTGACGTTTTGCATTGCTGAATGTCACAACTCAGACTGCGTTTTTGGTCTAAACCAATATAGGTTTCGGTCATTCTCTGAGCTGTCTCCGTAAGTTGCGGTGATTGGCTCTATGAGTGTTGTGCGGGAAAGTAGACGCACGGGCTTTTATTAGACTGCAAGTGTTTTTTTTTTTATTTTTTTGGCTTTGCTTAACCGGGAAGTTTCGAGGAAAACTCGGATATCTGACCAGGCTTAGCGCGCATTAGAGGCATCGGAAGGTCTCCTCTAGCCGAGCGTCGGCTTGACGCGTCTCTGACCAAAGCGACTGAAACCAACGTTGCTTTGACGTTTTCTCTTCGCACTTCCGCGCTTTTAGCTTTTATGCTTCGAAGGCGCTGGAACCTCCTGTTACTATAAAATATATCCGAACCGGATCAGTGACACAAAGAAAGCCGAGTACGTATACTCCAATCCAACCAATCGCGCACTGTGAATGCGCAGCGAACCTGCGCTCTTTTCTGCGCGTGATTGGTTTTAGTCTGCGGTAGCAAACCCTCAAAGAAAGTGCAAATCAAAATCAAATGCAAATCAATAGGAATAAATCTCCATGACGATGCACTTTTTGGGTTGCCTGATTGGATACTTCGGATATGAGCGAGGGCTATGCGGACCTTTAGGGTGGAGCGTATAGTACGGCGATTTATTCCTTCCGACGCTCATAGTTTTTGTGTTTATATACTTGATTTTCGGGGTCGCTTTCTACGCCACATTGTGCCCAGTCGGCATGATAAACGCGAGAGAGCCATACATGTTTCTAAAGCGCGAATCAAGTTAGTGTTTTTGTAAGTTACTGTTTTTGTAATGTAAATTTATGTGATCGGAGCCCCGCATAAAAACGACTTTTTCGCCGGTGTTTCTGAAATGTTAAAAAAATAAACTTAACACTTTCAAATATATATATATATATATTTTTTATTGTAGGAGCTTAAACTATTGCCCTCAGAAATGCTCGATTGGCCGCGTTAGGCCTTTTATCAGTGCGGCTGAGCATTTCTGCGTTGATCACTTTAATTTCTCCTAAGGATGCTTTGTATCTCTCATCACGGAAGACACAATCTGTACCGCAGAAAGATTATACAGAACGCAGATGCAAATCAATAGGTTAGCGAGGGACCGTAAATATTACTATCTCTAAAGTAACGTCCCCATCACGTGTCGAAATTGCTTCCTTTTTGAGTCACTTTTCTCATGCACGCTTCTACACAGTGATAAACTGTAAACAGTTACTTTTCTTTGTATTGATGGTAAGCCTAACTAAAATGAAGAAAAAATCAGAATCTGAATGATCTGAATGCAACATCCCCTTTAAAACGGTTCGCACCAATGTTTGAATTTTTAGTCGTTTTTAGTCATTTGACGATTACGTCTAAACTCTCCAAATATCTTGAATATCCCTGAACTGTGGACAGCTCACATCATGTTATCACTAACAAAACTTTAATATGCGTAAAATCTTGTCACAAAACATACAAGACGCATTATGCCTTATATATGAGCTTCCTTCCATAACACGTGCGGTGTTCCACCGGGTGTTTAGACATTTAGTATGCACACCTTTCATGACCTTTTGTTTAGGGTTGTGCAGCGTTTTATATACGTCGAGACGCACATATTGGCTAGGGTACTGCGCCTGCTAGTCGTTTGCTCGTAATGTATAAAATCACCTGTAAAAAGGACGCATGGTGCGATGGCATCTTATTCTTCGTACGAGTCTGCGGCCTGGAAACTGCTTATTCTCTAAATTGGGAGCGGAAATCGAGTTACATTTACCATCATGGTAAATTAACTGATCCTGAGTAGGACATTGTTTTGTTTCGTTTTGCTTTCGGGTGAGTTTACTTAATTTGTTAAAACAAATTCACAAGGTACGATTTGGCGTCTTCTAGAGATGGTACGCCAAAACAAATATCTTCAAAGAACAACCCTCTTAAAGCAGCGTTTTATGAAAATTAGTATTGACATTAGCCGCGTGGTACTACGTGTTGCTTGGAAGTAAAGTTATATTATAAAAGGAATAGCATACATAAGTGGAAAACGTGCGCGTTGGCTGCAATTAGGCGTTACCGAAAGTGTAAACCCAAGAACGAAAAAAAACCAACTACACATCCATGTTGTTTTGTTGTTTTGTCCGTCCTTGTGTTTATTATGATTTCAGTAACGTCTAGCAGAGACAAGACACGGACGAATGCAGTCTCAGCGAAGCCAAACCGGCGAGATGTGCTGTCGAATTGTTAAAAAAAATCCTTATTGTCACTTTTTGTGGAAGCCACAAGGTATGTCACATTACCAATTCCACATCTTAATTAAAGCACAATGGCACGTTTTGGTAAAACTTTCAAATGAACATGTTAGAAAAAAAGATGGTAAAAACTCCTGTTTTCTATTACTATAGTATATAAGATGTTTGAATATTTTTGCCCAGAGTGTAAGAGCATAAAAAAGGAAGCCATTTATTTAAGCATATTTTTAGCATTTGAACAATTTACAGGTCCAGGAACATAATTTTCCACCTAATAAAATACGTAGAGCGCTCTGATACCTTTGAATTTAAATTATAATATAAACAAATAAAGCTCTAAGAAACTAACGTGGCGAAACATTGCAAGCTGACTGAACAAAACATTACCAGTAAAGTTTTCAAAGATATGAAAACCCCTGAGTTAAACTATGCGGTGTCAGGCGACGGCGGAGGATTCGCTTTGGACAGGCGCCCTTTGCTTGGCCCGAGGGGATCAATGAGCGTTTACTCCATTCTCGGCATAAAAAATGAATTGCCTAGGCCCAACGCGTGCATTGCACAGCCGCATAAACTGCCTTAGCTAGTGGAACTTTAATATTGTTGGAGACTAAACATATAAATTCTAATGCGGTATGTTTCGCCAAAGAATGATATACATTGAAAAAAAAAACGCTTGAAATGAAGAAGCGGTTTCTCCAGAATAACGTCATCGACCGTGGTTGACGTCAGATTACGGATAAAAAGTGATGATTAGCCAATTAATTAGGTTAAATTGTTCAATTAACTTTTGATATTTTCACCTTAGCAGGCACATTTCAATTAGGGATGTGTTGTCCATGGCCAATCTTTTCCACAGTTGTTATGAGAATTCAGTCAGCGTAATTATGCTTCGCTGTCTTTAAAAGACTCAGCACTCCAACAAGAAGTCAAACATGTGGCATGACTACTGATTTCTTATTCTGGCAAAGACTTTGAAATTCGTGACGCATACTCGTGGCGCCCTAACTTATTAGTCATCACGTTCCTACGCATTTGTATTAACTAGAAGATTGCTACGGTTTAAATTTATCATCGTGGAACGTATTACTCAATAAGTATTTATATTTTAGTATTGGGGAAAAGCACGTTTAATCCGACATTTTGATAAAACATGTTCTCCGTTCAAATTTTATTCAATCTGGAAAAAACAACCTTTCGGCTCGTATCTTACGCGCTTACCTGCTCGTTGTTTACGTCCTGTGCATTTTATTGCAGGAGGTACGTCTCCGACGTCAAACCAGAAAGATACAAACGCTGTAAACTTTAATGGCGACGTCTTTTTTAAAATTTGTATTACGCGTCAACGTTAATATGAACAACGCGCAGTGAATTAACCCGGTGTACCGGGCTAGTAAGCATATTTATTTTGTTTGGGCTCATAAACGGAGTATGGAGAGGTGAAAAGTTTATCGACTCGGGGCCCGGATGTGCCTCGTACAAATACAGTAAAGGTATAGTAAGTTGACTACATGTTACAGACACCGAGAGCTTAACGACCGCAGGGCGTGTAGATTGCCATGCATCTCTTTATCGTTCCAGAGTCGATGACACTGCGGCATTGGCCGATAAGGACGTCCAAGAGCCAATCACGAAGCTAAAAGCATGAACATAAGAGAAGCCACGCCCTGCGTTCCTTAAGCTATCGGTTACTCATAGTACGCGTGCTTTATTGCTTGAATAGACCTTTCAATCCAGCTGCTATTCTTCTCTTGGAAGCATGGTTATGCTTACCACGGTCTTAGTCATTGCCGAGTACATAATTATTTTTATTAGTAATGCAAATCGAAGTTTGGGTATGGTCTCTCTCGTCAAAACGTCATGTAATAGAAGCTTCACACGAAGTGCTATTCCAGGCTTGTTTATGCTGGACGTCTAGGTTTTGACACCCCGCGTTCACCAGCTCCCCGCGAATGTAACTGTTGCAGCAACGGCGATGCGACGTCGAGGTATTCCTGATAAAGGGATGCGAGCTTTTTAGAGCGCAGCTCTTAGGCGCCCGTTTCCGGCTTGAGCGGCGTCGGCGTCGGCGTCGCCATCGGCGTAACCGCAAGGTCACGTGACCCTCCCCAAGGTCACGTGACCCCCAGGTCACGTGCCCCCCCCCCCCAGGTCACGTGACCCCCCCGGTCACGTGGCCCCCCAGGTCACGTGACCCCCCCCTGGTCACGTGACCCTCCCCCCAGGTCACGTGACCCCCCCCCCCCCTCCGCGCCTTCCCCCCCTCCTCAAGAGCTGCGCTCTAATTCGGCGTTACAGGGAGTTGTAAACGGCTTTGATTTTTTTTCTTATACTTTACTTAGGGCGGGTCCACCTTTGGTGACTCGAAGGCCTCAGCGTGCACTGGTAGAGGTTACGGAGGTTGCATGCATTCAAGTTTTAATACTTTTATGTTTTGCGGCGAGCACTTTTGAGGCTCGAAGAAGTAGCTTTATTATTCAAAACGTGGCTAGTTATGGGTATTTTGGAGGGTGGATCCGTTTGATTTGAATAAAACAAGAAGTGTAATGAAGAAAGAAGTAAAAGAAGAGAGAAAGAGAGAGAGAGAGAGAGAGGGAAAAGTTGTAGTTAGTGTTGTTTCAAAATTTGTCTCAGCTGGCTGGCAGACAAGCGGCCAGGAACTACTACTGGAAACACATCAAATAATGCTCAAGTATTTTTGGACTTCGTCATAAAACGCCCTATACACTTTCAGTAGTTCCTCCATATGTGACGTTCTGAGACGCATTTGGAGCACCGATATTCACTCTTCCTTGAACCAAATTACAAAAAATGAACAACGCAAAAAAAAAAAAAACGAAGGACAAGAAGGCAGAGGGAGCGCTTGCTTTAAACGGTGAATACCCCACCCCGTCTTCTAATATTTAGTTGTTGTTTTTTTCGTCACTGTTTACCTTTTATAACCATGTTCAGCTAACTGGCCGAATTTTTCACCGCACTGCAATTCCTTGAAGCAGTTTAGAGCAGGCGGAACCGGGCACCAGTTGTCATGTAATCGAAGTAAAAACACGGTGTTTTCCCGTTCTGTCACTGAGATTGCATGAGCATTAAATTAGTAGCCAAACACTCTTCTTATTGTTTCAACTCATTAAGACGTATAATCTCATTCTGTCCTTAATTAACAGGAAATAAAGTGGCAGTAGTTCTGTGTCAAGACACGGGAGTGAATGCCGTACCAAATATCCTAAATGAGATAGAACTCTGCAACCATGCATATCGATATTCGTATCATGCTTTACTGCGTGACTTGTACATCAGCTTTCTCTGATTGAAGAATAATTACGAGATGCATGGCATGCCAATAAAAGCGGCAGAGCGATGCACTTCACTGGAATATGTTCCGGCGGTGCGCTAGCGCGCACCTCGCTCCGACGTTGGTTTTGACACACTGGGCACGTACATTTTAACACCTGACAAGTTATGATGATTTGGAGAAAACGTTCCTGAGTGCTGCATGCAGCCATCGGGACGACGTTGCTTTATCCGGTTGGTAACGGCGCCGCGGTTGGTGCTTCAATGTTGCCTGCAACAGCTGGTGAACGTGCGCTTGAACGTTGCAAAGCAGGGCCTACCCTTCGTGATTTACGGAGGAACAGAAAGGGAGAGAGAGAGAGGAGAAGGAGAGGGGGATGATGCTTAGGTAAACATGCCTCAGTGACTTACGCAAGACTCTTAGCCGGCTGCCAGATTTACTTTCGCATATTGGTAAGCACATCTGAGGACTGGCTAGAGACTATCGCGTGAATCACTGAGGCGTGTTTACCTAAGCCTCCGCTCCCTTCTCGACTGCTTTCTCTTCCCATAATGCAGGCAATGGGACGTCCATGAAAACGCGCCAATAAAAGAGCCTAAATTGACCCGTTGACTTCGCAAGTTTTTTTCGAGTACGTGTCCGGTAAATAAATCGCTTATGCCGATACCAAGATTCTCGGTAGAAGCAGAATTCAAAGAGCACGCGAACTGCAAGAAGAATATTTTATCAAGAAGAGGGGACCCCTGTGCGTCAGCGACACGTCAATAGCATCGTATAATGCTGATTAGTTTTTTTGATAAATATATGTAAACGGGTTTATGCCCTTGTATCTCGCGCATGTGTAGCATGGGTGACATAAGTGTATCTGATATATATGTACAGGGTGTCACAAAAAAAAAATTACACATTCTTTTTTACCGCAAAAATAAACTAGTCATTGCCGAACGCTCATTCTCCGCCCAAAGGCAGAGCTAGAGGTCACAACCAGGTGCCAAAGTTTCAGCCCGATTCGATACCTTAATCAAAAGTTATAAGTGATTTTCTAAAAATTTCAATGGGAAAATGGCGGCCGACGGAGGTTTCGAATACATGGGGCTCTATGGCACCAGAAACCGAAAACGGGCGAAAATGGGCTCCACTTTCACAATAAACTTTTCAGAAAATCTTTTGAATAAGGTATCGGATCGGGCTGAAACTTTGGCATCTGGTTGTGACCTCTTGCGCTACCTTTGGGCGGAGCATGAGCGTTCGGCGATGGCTAGTTCATTTTTGCGGTAAAAAAGTGTGTGTAAATTTTTTTTGTGACACCCTGTATGTACTTCCATCATCCTTTCCCAATACAGTTGTGAGAGCACCCGTGTTTGTCTTCTATCTTGTGTACGTCTTTTTAGCGCTTTTAACCATGGTTCAATACAGTCAACATCAACTAGCCCAACAACAAGCTCTTTTACAGAACAAAACACCACTTTGCGGTATCTGTTGCTCAGAGTCAGCAAACGGCCTAATTTTGTAACACAACAACCATGTGTGTACTTCGGCAGATATTCCCAGCACATATCCGTGCAAAATATCCACCAAAGGTACTCCGAGACAGATCTCTCAAGACATTCTTCTTCTGCCCTAGAGAGTTAGCGAAAGGAAAAACGCGGGCTCACATGACTCGCGAACATACGTGTGCGTTATTTTTTACTGCGCACTTCGTGAATGACGTCCAAGCCGCCTGACATGATCTACGGCGTACCATTAACCAGACCGCTCCGCGATAACCTGTGCACCATAATTTGGGTGGATTGCGCATCTTTTTTTTCCGCGTTGGAAGCGAGGTAGCTGCAGTTCCGCCTTGTTTTCTAACTTGTTTGTTTGTTTCTTCCTTGTCTCACGCCATAGCAAATGTCACGTCGTCAGCTTGCGAAACTTCGATTGTTTTCACTTCCGAGCTACTGGAACAAGGTGACTGAAGCCTCGAGGAATTCTCACGTAGACCTTGATAACGGTTAATGTAGAGCTAAAGGTGAAAAAAAGAAAAAGCAGTATCGCGGTAGTGTTTTGATCAAGGTTTTTTCTATCGAAGGCGCGCAGCTTGGTGACGGAATCTGAGGGTTGATCTGATAACCGCGTGGTCGTTAAAAGTCAAACGCTCCGGGTTGTTTTCGAGCTCAATCGCTCCATCACACTGAGGCGCGTGGAATGTACGGGCTGTCACAGATAGACCGTCGCTCGAGTGCTTCACCTGTCAGACAGTGACGTTGATCCGGAAGTATTTCCACTTTGTATCAGCTTTTCGCGTTCAGGAAGTGCTTGTGTTTTGGCTTGGTACTCTTTTCTCTTGGTGCGCTACTGACGAACGACAAATTCTGACTTTTCTCAGCAGCCCGAGTGTCGCCCTACATAACGTCGGAGAGTCTTTGTTGTTCGCACCTTGGCTAGCGTCAGTCACGACAGCTGCGAGGCTGATCCGATGGCCTTCTATTTTGGGGTCGCAGGTGCTATTTTAACGTGACGACACGTCGGCTCTTACTTTGCGCTTTGTTTCGTGTTCGGCTCTTTGTTACTGTGAACTTCGCGCTTCAGTAAGTGCGTTTCGGTTGCCGTGGAATCGCACGGGGCACGGGGCCAGAGATCGAGAGATGGGGTCAGTGGCAATGCTGCGACTCATGGGTCCTCGTTTCACGCCGGATTGAGTTTTCTATAGAGGGTTTCAAATTTGGTCCTACTGATTGGAGGCTCTCAATTCCCTCTATGTTTTGTTGGCATTTTTAGCCAATGAAAATGAGGGTGACAACTCAAGGCCAGGCCTGAGGTGGTGTTAAGTACACCGACGAGGTGTGGGTGTCTTGAAATGCGATGATCATTATCTGTTTAAAGTAGCGGTGTAAAGCAACCGGCATGAAATGGAAAGTAAGTGACGTCAGATGTAAACAACGTGCATTCAACATTGCAACGAACAAACAGCAACAAGAAGAAAGAAACGTCTGTTAACTACTATTTTCGCTGAACTAGTGACACTGTATGTACATAGGACGCTTCGACGCTCATGTGCTGGAAAAGTTTTCTCAGCTGTTTTACACACTAAAAAATTCCATATCCTTGAGTGTGTGAAAAGCCTGTTTCATAGGCTTACACCCATGGTGACAACCGTTCATCATCCTTATTTTGTGTAATACATTCATTTTAATGGTAAAATAGGAATCTGTTGCATGAAAGGCTTAAGTCCTTAACCGTTTCAGTTTTGAGAAATTTTCGACCCTCAACTGCATAATTGTTGTGTTCAAAATTACATTTGTTGCCGTCAAAATCAAGTTGCTAGCAACAAAAAAAAAATGAGGAGCACTATTAAAAAATAAACAAGGCTGCAATCCGTTGGCAGAGCCTCAAACTAAGCTGAGAGCGAGTCTGGTTCGTCTAAAACGGTTGAGTTCGTAAACGGGGGAAAGCAGACGAGGTATACTCGTCCTGGACGGTTTGGGGGCGTTTCCATATTGACGAGCTAGGTTCGTTTAAAACGGTTAAGGGGTTAATATTTTGAGAAGTGTAGAAATACTGTAGAAAAGGGTGCTACAATAAAGTGGGGCGAGTACAGTTAATGAAGAGTTTTCGCCCTTCTATGTGAGCTTTAGTGGAGATAGTT
This sequence comes from Ixodes persulcatus, assembly GCA_013358835.2. NCBI lineage: Eukaryota > Metazoa > Arthropoda > Arachnida > Ixodida > Ixodidae > Ixodes > Ixodes persulcatus. Next base: position 36,272 of record JABSTQ010004858.1, on the reverse strand, counting down.
TTAGCGACAATGTCAAATAAGTTTTTTCTGTACAAATTTATTTAACTTTTAGAAATTCCTCGAACTTATATAGAATATGCTTTGCGCGACATATTGACTAGAACAAAGAAATGTACTTGTAACCATCGTAAGAGCGGAGACTATCCCCTGCGAATACGAATAAGTGTCTGAATTGTTGAGTACATAGCGCGGTAGGACAGTCAACATTGTGGTGGTTCCTCTCGTGCGCGATTTACTGCGTAGGTAGGTTTTTTTTTTTTTTTGTGCGTGAAAGAACTGCATGCCATGCTTGATACTTATCAGCCTGTTGCTCGTCGAAATATCCTAGAGGGTATGCTAAGATTGCCAGAATCCTATTTTGGGGTGTTTACCAGCAGTCTAAAGGTGACATGTAACACTCTTAGGGTGTTAGCCCTGGAACAAGCTGACCAACACCAATAAGGGCGTGGAATGTTTTAGCGTGTAGAGTACAAAAGCAATTAGTCAAATTCCTTTTTGTAGTGATTAAACTTTAGTTGAGATGAATAGCCCGAGTTTCTACAGTACATATTTGTGAATGTAAAGTCAACATATTATAAATGCTACAACCTTTAGAAATACTGAGATTAAAATGATTTATATATAATAAAAAAATACACCATGCACCGGAAACCAGACGTATGTTTTCACCCGCTGTCTCACAGGAAATGACACCAAAACTTATGACTCACAGCAATGCCACCAAAGCACCAGACACATGTTTTCACCCGTAGTCTCCGAGTCGTGCACGTACCCCGTTGAAGTCTCTTGGACGGCTTGTTTCGTTTTTCATGGCTATCTTTCCAAGGTATTTTTTTTAATTCGTAAGCCCCAAGTGTGCTCAAATCGGTTGTCAGTGCTTATACAGTCATGTCTCGTTAATATGGACCCCGTTAATATGGATACCCGCAATATGGACACCAGTTTCGGGGACAAACTGGGAAAATACGTGCATTTTTGTCTCGTTAATTTGGAAAACTCATATTATGGACGACTTTTTCGGGGAACGGAGGCGTCCACATTAAGGAGACATCACTGTATCCTAAAAAAAATGTTACTCTTCCGGTTATTAGAAAACAAAATGAAAGCCGTTTACAACTCCCTGTAACGCCGAATTAGAGCGCAGCTCTTGAGGAGGAGAAGGGGAAGGTGTGGAGAGGGGGCTATGCCTTTCCTCCTCTCCTTTTAACCTCCCATTTAAGGTAAAATTTTCCGCTAAATTTGGCGGGGAAAGTTTTCTGCTAAATTTAGCGGGGAAATTTTTCCGCTAAATTTAGAGGGGAAAATTTTCCACTAAATCTAGTGGGGAAGTTTTTTCGCTAAATTTAGCAGGGAATGTTTCCCGCTAAATTTAGCGGGGAAAATTTGCACTAGATTTAGCGGGGAAAATTTTCCGCTAAATTTAGCGGGGAAAATTTTCTGCTAGATTTAGCGGGGAAAATTCTCCGCCAGATTTAGCGAGGAAATTTTCTGCTAGATTTAGCGGGGAAAATTTTCCGCTAAATTTAGCGGGGAAATTTACTCATGCACCGCGCGGTTACGCCGACGGCGACGCCGACGCCGGCGGCGACGCCGAAGCCGACGCCGCTCAAGCCTGGAAACGGGCGCCTAAGAGCTGCGCTCTAAAACACTATTGTCACTGCCAGGTTAAGGAGACGTAGGGCGTTACTTCATATGTTTGTGTTTCTTACAGAGCGATTCGCTCTTTGGCCTTTTTTGATGGCCCATAACTCAGTGGCTCATACCACAGTGCTGCGGAACTATAATAAGATACACGGTACTTGCCACGCCTCCTTGTGTTTCTTAAACTATCGGTGACTATTGTCCCGTATTATGCGTAATGTAGAGATGGGAAACTATTCGCTTAATCCGCTAGCAAATACATTGATGCACTACTCGTCAACTGATTGTTACCCATTAGTATACGTCAAATTCGACACTTCGGTTCCGTGACCCTCGTTTTCGTAGCTGCTAAACTCAATCTAAACGTTCAACCACTGGAGAGACTTGTGCTCCTCCGGAACGTCATAATGTTAAACTTCATAAATTTGAAATTACGCTTGTAAAATTTAAAAATGTATTTACATCCCCAACGTTCATGGACATCAACGCTCCGCCGCATGCACTACAATTTCAGCTGAACAACAACGAACATCGCAATGTTCCCCGGGAATATTTTAGATGACAGTTTAAAAAATGAATAAGCAGTAATTAAAATTTCAAACACGTACCGTTTTTAATTCATGGCTCTGCCAATTTTTTGCATTCAATAGCCCACATTAACAAAATTTTAAGTTTCTGGTTTTCTTGAGAGAAGATCGCAACGTACAACAAATAAAACGGCGAGAGAACGCGCGTTTTGATGCAGATGTTCTTTAATTCTGATATCTTTACCTGCGCTTATGCGGAGAGCAAGTTGTCTGGTTCTTGCGCAGAAGTTTCGGTGACGTCAGAACGGCGCTTAACTCTGATTGGCTGATTGAAAAAATAGTGGGTAGACCTCAAAGCATCTAGCATTGAGATCTACCCACTATTTTTATCAGTCGGTCAATCAGAGCTCGGCGTCGTTCTGACGCCCCCGCAACTCCTGCGCAAGTAGCAGACGACTGGCTCTCCAAATAAAACGCGTCACGGTGCTGTTTTTTTTTTTCTTTAACGTGTTCATTTTCGCGTTTGTTGCAGCGGGTCGCCGGCTGGGTGTCACTGGAAAAACCCTGGCCATCTGTAGGCTGGATAGAGCGCCTCCGGAGGACGTATATGGCCCGCTGCCCGGGGTTGGGACACCTAGTGCGTCACCTCGATAGCGCTAGGGCAAAGCGTCCCCCTTGGATTCCAGTTGACAGTTCTGAATCCTGGCCGATGTGCTCGCAATCCTACGGTGGCTGTTTGTGGAGACTCGCGATCTGTAACCGAGATCTCGGTTTCAGGTCAAACGATTCCCAGCAGGTCTAAAGCTGGGATCACCAGTTGTTCTTTGAGGCGTGTCAGATGCCCTTCGATTGGTTTGACACGCAAAACCCTCAAGTTTGCATTTTTAGACCCTTGCGTATAACCTATCTATCTCTTTGTTTCTCATTGAAGGTATGGAAGCCTCAATGGGAGTAGAATGCACCAGAATACAGAACTCGCACATTTGTAATAGGGGCTTGCTAAAAAATATACAAGTAAATTTAATGTACCATGATATATATAAAAATAATGACAAGATGAAATAATATCGCGAATGACATTCTAAAGAATACGACCCTTGTCATTTAATACTACAAATATCGAAGTGAGTTAGGGGCAAACTATAAATGTTGAATATTACTCACCTGATGTCCATGTAGTCCTGAGTGAGTTGAAATGATGTTTATGGTCGTGCGTGTTTTTATTTTAAACCCGAACTTTAATTCAATTAATAGCTTTTTTCAGTGCGAGTATGTGACTCGGTACAAAAAAAAATAATTTTGTATGGCACAGATTAAATGCCCAAATGAAATTTGTCGTATTTCTTATGACACAAAGGTGCGGAGTATAATGAAAGCTTTTTCGTTCTAGGCAGCAGGCACTCAAAAGAGGGAAACTGATCGAGACGACTAGAACTCAACAAACCTCAACTTCCAGCTTTCTTCCCTCCCAGAATACCTTGCCTCTCGACTCTAAAAAACTCGAAATTAAAAAAACTGTTAGGGGTTCTTTGGCTTGTCCATATGCGCACTAAGAAGTTATTTTAAGCACTCACTAAAAGGCGTCTTTGGGAAAAACCTATAAAAAGTTCTCTTAAGCTAAAAAGCAAGAACGTTCTTGAAAGGTTTTTTGACTCACTGAAAACACTTTCAGCTCGTGAAGAACGGTTTCACCTCAAGCACTATCGCCCCGTGATGCACCTGAAATGCAACTGTGCGATGAAAAACTCTTTCGCATAAAAAAAGGAGCTTAATATAACCCCTTTTTGTTTTTTCACAAAAAAACCTTTGAGGGCGTACTTAAAATAACTTTTTAGGGTGCAAAATATGGACAAGCCGAAGAAACCCTAAAAGTTCTTCTATGATTATCTCGTTTAACACCTGAAACTGTGATGCAGAAAAGGAACAAACACTTGTAGTCGAAGAAACAGGCACAGAAGGAAACATCTCAAATTAGGCTAACTGGTTTATTTCTCAGGCATCTTATATATACCCACACAGCCACTCTTAACCACCTTCCAGGCGGAGATCTCCTTTGTTAAAAGACCAGATTTTTTAGAGTACAAGCGGGAGAACGATGTTTGCAGGTGTGATGGCATCGCCACGGGGACTTTGCTCTGTCCGTGGCACACTTCGTCCCGCTTGGCTCATTACGTGAACTGTTTCTCCTGGCGTACGCGGTCCGTGCTGGCACGCTAAGCAGTAAGGTGCTTGTTGTGGAGAGACGGGAAGCACCTATGCCACTTAGCGTCTCTTTGTGTTAGTCCGTATACAGCACCCCTCCTACAGGTTACAATCAAAACTAAGCGCCATTATTAACGCAACTTCCAGAGTGCTTCCGGCACTGTTTTTGTGCTTTTCTTCAGCATTGCCATTTACAGTTTATTGTGGGGTTTCGATGTATACCAGTAAAACTTTTATTCTCACGAACATTTGTTTGTATTTTTTTTCCCAATGGCGTAGTTTTATGGACGCAAGAAGGACGATCAATTACCTCACTCACAATTCGTCTGCATGGCAAAAGTTGGTCTGCTTCTTTTGCAGAGGCTGTTGTGACGCCAGAACACTGAGCTCTGATAGTCTGTGATTGAGGAATAGTGGGAAGACCAGAAAGCAAGCTGCCTTGAGGTCTTCCTTTACTCACTTTCCTTCAATCAGACCCAAGCAGAGCTTTCCGTTCTGACGTCACCACTACCCCTGCAAAAGAAGCAGACGAACTTGTGCTCCGCATTGACAACGCGGGTGTGCTGTCCAGGTTTTCATGTGTGTGTAAAGCAAATAAAAACAGCAAGGTATGCTAAGAACATTCTTAATTCATTAAAAAATATATAAACGCACGGACAACTTTGGTGTTTAAATACCACTTAAACTCAGGGCGTCATTTAGGGCTTTCACTGCAGATGCTGCTGCTGGCGATGTTGTCATCACATAGCCGATAGTTAAGCAAACGGTTTTATATACTACCAACTTGTCTCTAAACATAAAACTTGTTTGCAACGAAGATTTATGAAGGGGATTTTGTTTCGTGATGTTTTCACGATCAGGGGTTAGAAAAACTAGCTTTTGCGTTGTTTCGTAGACGCTGACTGCAAGCAACAAGAAACTTCTCCTTATAAACTGAAACGCATGCGCGAAACACCAACCGATAATCAGACGAAAATTCTGAACATACAAAAATAATTTCAAGGTATTAAACAAAACGCGTTCATTCCTTGTGAATCGGAAGTACGGACTAGTTAGAAGCATATTTCCGATTTTCGTGACGTAAATACTGACGAGTTGTTTATTTTGCAAATATATTACGTGGAAATATTTTTTTAGTTTAGATTATGGTGCGATTTATCTTTGCCTTTTCAAACAGGTGTTTCAGTTTTAATATGATCACCATCGTTGTTTGCCAAATGGGGTCAACAGCCAACATTCATAACGTTCACAAACCAAACAGTGTACGAGGAGAAGGAAGAGCTTCGAAATCCACGTGGAAAGCGTAAACTCTCTGCCTGCATTTCACCGTTAAGCTTGCTCATCGAATGCTTAAGTACGTTTATTAACGATTTAAGAACTGAAATTTTAATGTGTCATAGATGCCTTAGATAAATTAAAATCTTTAAGTCGGGGTCACACTGCTCATACACCACACAAAAGACAGCCTGCAAACACGAGTCACCGCATTATCCGGGGTTCGAATGCTGCGTGACAAAGTTTCTCCTTGAACTCATTGCCATGTGGTATTCGAAGCATATGAATCTTGCGGTTTCTAGCGTTGAACCAGTATGCATACTGTCGTTTGTATGATATTTAAGCAGCATGACCCCGGCTTAATGTGCCCCGACAACAACTAGCTCAGTTTTGTTGTCGGTTTGGGGGTTTGGGGTGGGTTGTTGTGGGTTTGGATATATGAGATTTCAGAGAAGCCTTCTGCTTTCATTTGTGAATGGCACCGTTCCATGTATTTTTATCAAGCGAGGCACGACGGTGCCTTTTAGTGATCCCAAGGCTATTTCCAACTTTCTGGAGGGTTTTGCTCAGAAATACAAAGGCGAAGGTCATCCTAATGCTGCATGCGTTGCCGAATGGACAGTGCATGCGGGTCAACCGCGGGTCAGAATCCCGCCGTGCAATTTGCATTTTACCTTTCGTTGCTTCACAGGGAAATTCCAGTGCCTTCTCGTTAGTTATTGTATGTTCTGATTTAAAACCTTCATGAACACAGCATTATACAAGCCGCAATTGCACACTGCACGAAGTCAGGCTTACGCTAGCCCTCGATCTTGCGGTTATGCCGACATCGACGCTCGCGACGCCATTCATTGAATTTTTTGCTTAGGCACTAGTCGAACGCATTAAATCTTTAGATTCCTCAAGTTATCTGCAGTTTCTTCACTTGCTATCTGCAACAATATCAGTGATGACTAAAGGTGACTGGAGCACACAAGCGGAAAAAACTCCATGCCAATTTTTATTCTGGTACAGAAATCTGACACTTTAAAGCTGCAAGAGAAGGGTAGGTTCAGTTTTTTTTTTCTTTTTTGTAAGTATTATTTCTACGTCATTCTTCAGTTTAAAAATAACAACTTGCTTATGTATTTTCGGCTTTGGTGTTTATTGTTGCAGCTTACTTTTCAATCCCCCCCTTTTCCGTCTTTCTGCTTATAAAGAAAGTTTCCTCTCTCTTCCCTCGTCCGGCACTCCCGTAAACAAACATGTTTGCGCCCCGTATCATTGGCGAGGCGTTACGAATTCAGACGCTATTCCAGCTTTTTTTCGGTACTCAGTTTATTTATACAACGCGAAGAGGTCCGAAAATATTCCTCGGAAGCATCCGACCATAACCCTTGAGCGTCGCGAAATTGGTTTCACATGAATAGACTCTCCTCGAGTTTGTCCGCCTGCTGCATGTGCCAAATAATGGCGCATAGCACCTCGAGTTTTTCCAAGCGACTGCCATCTGCCGCCCGTGAAAGCATGTCGATATCCAGAAGAAAACTAAACAAAATATGAGAGTTTGTTACGGAAGTTAATTACTGTAGGAGTCACGTCCTCGAATAGCAAAGCTTCTTGACGCCAAATGCCCGGGGGCTCGCAGAACAAAATTAAGACAATTGTGGCGGGTGAGCCTTCGGCAAGGACATCTTGTTGACGACGGCTGGGTCATACACGCTTTGTGATGCCTCGAAGCGCAGGTTAATTATATCGCTGCAGTAGTGCATCTGATTTTGGCAGCTATCCTGCGGCGCTATTTGGCGTCTAGACTATTTCTGGCGAGTCGATGTCCTCTCTCATTTCATCATCGACCAAGATGGCGCTTTACGGGGAACGGAGTCGATCGCTGTGATGATGAAGCGTAAACTTTACATAATGGGAACACTTGGAGTTCCCCGGGGGCTTCGTTTGCCAAAAGTGCCAAAAGTGCATCGTCGTGGCCCTCGTTCTTCTTGTACGTTCACTGTCGCCTGGTGAGCCAATCACGCACAAAAACAAAAGGATCATGGCGCCTTTCCTGTGCGTCATCGGTCAAGCGTATCTGGCCGATGCCAACAGACACGCTAAGACGACGAGCGCTATGAGCATCCCCTGTTGGCGCCTCTTGATCGGCTGCATTGTATCCTTTAGCTTTGGATGCGATCGAACTTTACGCAAAACAGAATAAAGTGTGTTGTCAAGATGGCCGGGCATTATTTTATTAGTGCCGCGCGACATTTGTTTAGGTTCCAGCGGCTCGCGGGCGACGCCATTTTTATTTCGTGGGACTTGGCAAGCCCCGTCGGAGATCAACATAGCTGGCGCAGTTCTCAAGTCCGATATTTAGCACTTTAGGTGCGGTGTTAGAAAACTCGGAAGATTTCGATGTATTGTATCGTTGGGCTGCTTGAATACGATGCAAAGAGAAATCCGCCTCCCGACTCTTCCGTGTAAGCGCAGGGGTGCACTTATCAATCGATATAACAAGCATGTTAGTTGCCTGAGAGATCAGAGTATGGGGGACGGCAGATTTCGGAGGGAGACTAAAGTGACGCCAACCTTTGGAAAACTAGCACTGTGCACGCAGCATGAAGGAAATAGGACTCTATATGTTTGTCCATATATAAAACAAACCGAAACGACATAAAAACAAGATGGAGCCCCACGCGGTATACCAAAATCTCGTTCTTTTAATCGTCGCATCCTATGTCTGTCACTTCTGTTTGGCTGGCAACTGGCGCCATGATCCCTTTGATTCAGATTTCTCTCTTCTAAGCTTACATAAACAAAGACAGAGAGTTTATAAAGAAGTTGTTTGTACTGAGATGCAGTGAGGAGACGTTCGTCTAGAACGATCATCTAAAAGGTAGCATATGACGGAGGAAAACGGGATCTCGTTGCTGCGCCATAAATCTGTAAGCTGTAAGTTTTCAGTTACTAGGTATTCATTCTCTAAACGTGACTATACTGCGTTTTATCTTAGGCCTGGGCGCAGCCGGCGCTAAGGGCGAATGAGACCAATCATACAGCGTCACAAATGCGCGAACATGGTGTTTGTCATGTTTTTCCACGTGCTCTATCATCGCCGAACCAATCATGTACAGAAAATGCCCAGTGACTTGCACTTTTGACACCAGTTTTGATTGGTCTATCAGCTCAGCGCGTCGGCGACGTCCGTAGACATCTGCGACAGCCTGATGGAGCTTCTCAACTTCTACTCGAGAACCTCTATGAGCTAAAAAAAACAAACAAAAAAATTGCCTAGTACGTTTGAGCTTCAAGTAGAGGGTGTTACAAAAGAAAATTTACAAGGTCTTTTTTACCGCAACAATAAACTAGGCATCGCCGAACGCTCATTCTCCGCCCAAAAGTAGAGCTAGAGGTCACAACCAGATGCCAAAGTTTCAGCCCGATCCGATAACTTAATCAAAAGTTATAACTGATTTTCTAAAAATTCCAATGGGAAAATGGCGGCCGACGGAGTTTTCGAACACATGGGACTCTATGGCAGCAGAAACCGAAAACGGGCAAAAATGGGCTCCATTTTCCCATTGAAAGTTTCAGAAAATCACTTCTAACTTTTGATTAAGTTATCGGATCGGGCTGAAACTTTGGCATCTGGTTGTGACCTCTAGCTCTACTTTTGGGCGGAGAATGAGCGTTCGGCGATGCCTAGTTTATTGTTGCGGTAAAAAAGACCGTGTAAATTTTCTTTTGTGACACCCTGTATATCAATCTCAGCATAAGCAAATAGAACACGAACGCCGGAGAGGAGCAGAAAACGAAAGAGACTGATGTCCAGTGGTGACAAGTAGACACTAATTGAACAAGACGCATTATAAGAGAAAGGTCTCCTGACTGACTAGTTACACGAACTGAGACGACGAATTTAATTTTATTTTAGTGTTGTGAGAAAACTCTAAATGCTCACAAAAATGACAAAACTAGACTCACTACAATTGCAGCTTATTGCGAAATTTCTTTGCAACTATCCGAACGCTCTTTTTTGTGCATTTTGTTTCGAATGCCAAAATTTCTGAGATCAGCTGTTCAGTTTTTCGGCCACAAACGAAGAGGTGCGAAACACGCCGCAGAAGGTGTGAAAGTTTTCAGATGTAGCAAAAAATGTCATTCTCTCTACCCTAACGTTTACATCGCCCTTCGCATGGTACTCTGCACACCTGTAGTGAATTTCAGCGCCGAACAGTTCTTTTAGTGCTTGACACTCGTCGAACGTTGTCTGCGCTCAAGGATGACGGAGCACCAACACAACTCAAACTCAAAGCTAACCCGTGGACTTCGTCGACTGGTTTGCTGCAGAGAAAGCTAGGTGGTCACCGTTGTAATTTTGTTCTCGTTGGAAATTAGCCTCCGCTACGATTTTCAGGGTATGGTGTACTGGCACTACCTGAAGTTTTCGGCGAGACCTCCCAAACCTTCTTTGGCGAGGAGGGTTCAGAAATATGTGTGCACTCATTAGGGCGGCAAAATGCGTAATTCTTAGTCCACCTACGCGTCGGTGCATAAGCTAGCAACAGCGACAACCAACTTCGGGGATATTAGTCCTCATTCCAATAATATTGTTTTACGCGCAGCCGTCGTTCTTTTATGAAAGGTGGGAAGCGTTTCGACATGCCCGATAGCAGCTCCTGAAAATATGACGCGCCGAGCATACGTCTACAGGTCGGTGACTGGGCACATTTCGTCAGAATGATAAATACTGAAAAGACTCAGAGATTCTCGAATGAACCCGATGTCTACATATAAAACTGCAGTAAAGCAAACAAAATAATAAAAAAAAAATAAAAGCAGGAGCTAACCCCAAAAAAAACTAAATTAACAGCCTGGAACCAATCAAAGGATCCTTGACAAAAGAAAAACAAAAACAACATTCATTGATATCAGCATTGGCGAGGAGAAATATTATTGCGAGCAGAATTTACACAGAAATGACTTTCAGCGGGAAACACAGCGACATATTTCTTCTTTTTATTTCTTAGCTAAAAGTGACTGAACGACATAAAACATGCAAGAATAGAATTAATGCCTTTGCGTAATTGTGTTCCTTTCTTTTGCCTCAAGAGATAGCGCAGTCATTTCGAAGACCGGCATTCAGCTCTTGAAGGGCTGTTTTCTTTTCTTTTGGTCAGTATTGGGCTTGTTGCCAAGGGCCTCGCTAGTCAAAGCATGCTCCAAATACTCCACACAGTAAAAAAAAATATTAATAACAACGTATCCGCGAATTTTATATTCTATGGACATCAACCAAGCGAACCAAGAAAGTACGCTGCACAGCTACGTAAGAATTTTTGGTCTGTTTTCTAGAAAAAAAAAAACACTTTCCAGCTCTACCACTTAACCACAACGCTTTCTTTTCCTTTCTTCCCAGTCAATGATTTTTAAGACTAAGGAACGGTGCTAACATAACTCATTTGCCATGCGTGAAGTCTTTGTGGAATTTTTCCTTGTGGAACGAATGTTTGCGGGGTGCAATGTCTGAGAGATCAAATGCGTAGTGTAGTCTAGTGCATTTTATTGAACGTACCTGTCCAAAATCAAATGAATAAAATTCCCGGTTCAATCCTGGCGAGATTGTGCAAATTGATTGCGGCGGCAGCCGAGACGCCATGTGACACTGTCACGTGACGTGACGCCATGACGTCATGTGACATCGCGACGTCACGTGACAGTAAATCCCCGCTAAACGTAGTGGAGAAAATTTAGCGCTAAAGGTTTTTCGCCAAGATTTAGCGAATTAATTTTCCCTCTAAATTTAGGAAAGAAATTGTGCGCTAGCGGAAAATTACGACGTCATGTGACACAACGTCACGTGAAACTGTGACTTTACAATGTCAGAACAATGTGATTCCCCACTCAATTTAGTGGGTAAATTTCTCCGCTAAACTTGGCGGGCCGCGATGTACGTACACGAAACACGCGAAATGAAGGTCAGTGCCGTAAAAAACAGACCTGCGCGTTTACTTTCCCGCAGTGCACTTGTACATACATACGACAACTATACGATATATGAAGGGAGCTTGGCTTACGGAGAAACTCATTTTTTGGTTGTGACTAAAAATAACTTAATGACGTGTGAAATAACGAGCACGCTTCGTATGATGACATCATGAGTAGGATAGGTGGCAGTGCAGTGAAAACGCCGCTGTCTACTTTGCTCTTCAGATCATTCTGTTGTCAGTGCTTGCTTAATGCTATGACAGTGCAGCTTCGTTGCCGCCAGTGTCCCTCGTTTTTAATGTGAGAACGCTGAATCTTTGGCTAGCTATTGGCCCCCGTGTAACATAAAACGGCAAGGGTCGTATACCCAGGTCCGAGAAGGAGGGCCTACGGACGTAAACTGCCACCTTGGGGACGCGAAGTTGCAGCCTGGCGTGTGTCAGGTTACATGTGGAGACGCGTTCCGTCAAAGTGGTCACATGCCGGGTGGTCAGCTTGTAAGCACGAATGTTTTTTTCTTTGGGAAGAAATGGTGTAGATGGGGGCACTTTGCCTCCTCTCGAAATTAGGCAACGAGCAAACCACACGTTGACAGGATATTGTATGTCTTTTTTTCGGAATGCCAGGGGGGGATATGTACAGGGTGTCACAAAAGAAAATTTACACGGTCTTTTTTACCGCAAAAATAAACTAGGCATCGCCGAACGCTCATTCTCCGCCCAAAGGTAGCGCTAGAGGTCACAACCAGATGCCAAAGTTTCAGCCCGATCCGATAACTTAATCAAAAGTTATAGGTGATTTTCTGAAAATTTCAATGGGAAAATGGCGACCAACGGAGTTTTCGAACACATGGGGCTCTATGACACCAGAAACCGAAAACGGGCAAAAATGGGCTCCATTTTCCCATTGAAATTTTCAGAAAATCACTTATAACTTTTGATTAAGTTCTCGGATCGGGCTGAAACTTTGGCATGTGGTTGTGACCTCAAGCTCTAACTTTGGGCGGAGAATGAGCGTTCGACGATGCCTAGTTTATTTTTGCGGTAAAAAAGACCGTGTAAATTTTCTTTTGTGACACCCTGTAGTTTGTTTAAAAGCATCAGAGGGTGGACTTACAGGGCAATGGCCCGTGGAAGGGGAAAGTTTCCATGCTGGTTGTTCGAACCTGGGGTTTAAGTTAAGAAATAAAGAGCAGTGCGAGAAGAGACTCGGAGGCAAACGGACGCATCGCTTCGTCGAGCGGGGCGACGAGATCACAGTCGACGGTTTCAAGCCACCTACTGGACGAACATCTAGAGCGTGTGTGAGTGCGATCTCAAGAAATAAGTGCGAGGCCAGGAAACTCCACCCATAGTAAGCCATGCAAACCACCACCAGAACTTCTCCACCTTGACCAAGCCGCACCGCAAGACGTCTTCAACCATCGACACGCGAGATGAGAGTTTTATCACTCGCCTGTTTTCTTTTAGAATGAGCATAATTTGCGAGTGATTATCATTGCATCCGCGTACAGAAATTCATAAACTGATTTCGTAAGTGTCGTACTCAGATTACTGAATTGAGTTTTGCAAAGTGTATGCAGCGTAATTAATTTTCCGTCTAGAGAGAAAAAAAAATTCTCTACTTTATATTGCTCATACGCTTCAGTTTTTCTTTAATGGCCAGACTCAACAAGAGCGTGGACCTATCGCTCGGTCAGTGGTCTGTCCCTTAACATCGTCCCTCTCATAACACCCTATGTTGTGACAGACCGTCATCTGATCACCTCCATGTGCAGCGCCAACGCTGGATCAGCATCCGGTCGGAACTTTCGTGACGACACCTACTTCTGTCACCAAGACTATAAGACCGCCGTTGCAAGAATTCATCATCAGTGGGCTAGGTCAGTGGTTCTCAAATGGGGGTCCGCGAAGGCATTCTAGGGGTCCGCGAAGCCCTGCCTCATCAGTGAAGCCCGGCAATAAAAGTTGTCTTTTTTCAGTTTGAGAAGAAATGTTACAGTTTTAGGGCAAGTTTTCTCATGTGTATGGGAATAAGGGAGGTCTACTTTACAATGACCCTCAGTTATATCCATTTATTGAGTCATTATTAAATTTAACTTATACCTTTCCTCTCCTCTCACCACTAACGGGGTCCTCCATCATTTCCGCCGATCCACAGGGGGTCCGCGAAACATCGATGGTTGAGAACTACTGGGCTAGGTAACAGAGCATTAAACACAGCTCTGAAATTCTCCTTTTTTTCTTCAGGTAAAGTATTCATATAAGCTTGATTTCTTAAAGTGCAATAATCAATTTAATTATGCTACCGGGCCCACTGGGGAGCATCACCCATTGTGTTTCTTTGTTTGCATGGTTTAGATTTCTTAACACTTTTGGTGCGTAGTGGCGATCACGAGTGGAATTCCGGCTCTGATACAGAGGTTCTTCTAAAACAACTGCTTGATGAGCTACTGCAAGTTTTCTTACCAAGAAGTGACTGGTACCTTGTCTTCCAAGTTTTAGTTTCTTGCAATAACATTGAATGTTGTTATCTGCTGGACTCCCGAATCAATGACAAGGTTACGCCTATCATCTTCATGGTTATAGACTTCTGTGAGAAGGCTTTGATTCTTAAAAACGCTCGGAAACTTAAGGACACCGATAGTTTATTAACGAAAATTTTTCCCTTCGTGTTCATAATATTCGTAGGCAGCTCTGGCTTAGTACGATTGATTTCAGACAAAACGACGCGAATGTTGTTTTGCGCTATGATTACACACTTGTCCACAACATTTGATACGCATATGAGATGCCTGTAATAATTGCCTTGCAAGGGTTGCCCCCCTCACCTTCCCACCGGATCTAATTGACGCGTGCAAAAACAAAACAAAAACAACTTCCTCACTTCGTTAAATCTTAATGCCTGAAGCATTCTTCCCAATTCTACAAACTTTCCTAGCAGTGCAGCCGCATATCCTCCTCATGTGCTGCTGTCATTGAAGCATGGTTACATGACTTTATACTCGATTGTGAATGTACTCCTCCTAGTTTTAATGTTGTACGCTCTACTAGGTTCTATGGCGGGCGTGGTGCAATGGTGCAATGATTACCCGATAAATGTGCTTTTGTTATCGGGGCCGTACGTCTATAGAGCTCCAGGTAACGACCTATCAAATGATTTTTGATATTCACGATTACATGCTGACGCATAACCTTTCGAAACTACAAATTCGTCATGACATGTGATTTTAACATACTTGACATAGATTTGAAAACGATAATAGTTAGGCGGTCGTAATGAAGTTGTTTGTGATGCTCTAGTATACATTGCTGTGTCATTTGATGTGGATCAAGTGGATAATGACTGTACTAATAATAATTAAATCCTTGACCTTGTTGATTTTAGTCATAACATTAGGCCCGTTCACACACTTGCGACTGAAACTCTGCGGCAGTGCAGCCGGTCGTAAGAGGTGGTCGTAAGCCGCCACGAAAGGCCTAAAAAACCGGTCTTGTCTAACTCAGTCAGAGTCAAACGCAAGCGTGTGGACGGGCGTTTACTCGGTCCGTTTATGAATGTGAAGTTGTAGAAGCAGTGCTTAAAGTCTCCCGTAAGTTGAGGGGGGTCCCTACAAGAAGGTGGGGGGGTTTCTGACGAAATGTACTAGATGCCCATAAAATAAACCCCACTACTGACTCTGCCCACGCTGTACCTGCAACCCTGAAATTGCTAATCCCCAAATGTCACATCCCTGAAAACGAGCTATTTTATTGCAAAATATGATTTTTATTTCACTAATGCTGGGGCTCTGGACGAGGGTCTCAGACCCTCCGTTAAAATCAGTGGGGGGTCTGAGACCCCCTGAGACCCCCCAGACTTTAAGGCCTGTGTAGAAGGTGTATCAGACGACAGAGCGGTTGTCGTAACGAATAACATTTGGATTTTGCGGGCGGATACAGAGGTTGTTACCGTTTTATAAATAGAGCCGATGACACGTCTATTCTCGATGAACTTAGTTTTGGCTTTGATGATTTGGAGGCCCCAAGTCATGACTCTCGTGCTTACGCATTGCTTGTTAAATTTTGTTCACTAGTTAGTGATTGCATAAAAAGATCCGAGGACAACTACGCACTTCTTATGAGTTGTGAATGCGAAATCATGAATGTCGTTCTTCCACTTTTTTGGTTCGTCTGCAACGTAATAACGTGCACTCTAAAAAAAAAAAGAAAAAAAAAAAGGGAGGAGAAATGAAGAAAATGGAGGCTCCATGTATACCTAAGCAATCCTGAGTTGTGAATGCGAAAGCATGCACGTCATTCTTCCGCTCCCTTATTTCGTCTACAGCGTATTTTTGTCGACGGCAGAGCGCGCCCTCTCCTCGCCGCTCTGATCTTGGACGTTTCGTGTTACCGGCGCGCTGACGGACACGAAGCGCCATGGGGTGGCGGTCGTTGAAACCAGACATGTACAAGTTACTCAGAAAAAGTAATTAAGTTAAGTTACTGAGTATTGACGTCAAAAGTAAATTGAGTAGAGTAGAAATTACTCAAATAGAAAGTAATTGAGAAAATTACTAATTACCGTAAGAAAGTAGCGCATTACTTTTGAAGTTACGTTTATATGTTTTTTTATGGTAAAAAGAAAGTACAGAGGTTTTGATCCGTTAGCGAAATTGTGCTAGCCAAATATGAATCCACTTGATTTTTTTAACAGAAATGCTTTAATAGCTGGTTCTGCTTCTGCGTGCCTAATTGTTTAGTACTTTTTTGTTTTTTGCTCAGTGATGTACTGCGAATGTGTCATTTCTACTTTGAGGCTTAGCAGTGTCTGAGCTTGATTTTTAGACAGTGTTTGCTTGTTTACACTGTTGCGTAAAGTACATCTAAAGAGTACTTGCAGTAAAGTACAAAGTAAATGACAGGTTATGTACTTTATGTAAAGTAGTAAGTACACCCGGTGAATTGTACTTTAAGTACCGTATATAAATGCAATATATTTCAAGGTAAAGTACAAGCACTTCTAACACAATCTTTCATGATGCCCTTTTATTCCCTATACAGTGTTTTTTTAACTGGTATGCATTGCTCCCGGAGTAATCGGAGGTGCGTCAGTTTTTTATGGAAATAGCAGCAAATATTGTATAAGGTCAAGTCGCATCAGTGTAGTTGTTTTACTCTCGCTGACGAGCTAGTTGACACAATCAACTTATAAGGCACTTATTTCCATCGGTCTTACAGCCGCCATTACTTCACTCAGAGAAATGACCAGATGACGTCTCGAAACAGCGCGTTTTCCCACGACGATACCGCCATTTTTGTTTTCAAATTCGGGGAATGTACATTGAAGTTGGGAGTTTTACTTTCCTCGGAAAATACAAGTACATGTTCAGAAAATTTACTTGAAGTAAAGTAATTTTTTTTTAAACAGTAGTACTTTAAGTACCATCTACATAGAGTACTTCCCCAACACTGTTTGTTCATGATTTATTATATAAAAACGTTAGGGGAATTACTACAGGTTTCTCGAACGATCTTTGAATTTTTGAAGATCTGCATATTCTGAGTTTTGAGAGGAAAGTACAAAGCAAAAAGGTAATCTTTGCGCTGCTCTTTAGCACGCGATTCTTTGAGTACAGCTCAAACTACGAGAGTACCAGATGAGTTTCAGAGCAGGTGCTGCATTCTGTTGCCTCCTTTGATTGAGGATGCAGTGTGTGCACCTCCTGTAGTGGACGAGAGTTTCTACGTTAGGGAGAAGCTGGGACCTGCTTCTTCTTCAAATGGGTCAAGTCTCCTTGAGCTTCGGGAGACAGAGAAACGCCAGTCTTCGGCGCTAAACCTGCACTTACTGGGCCTCTCTTGTGCCGCGTCTGTTCGCTCCCCGCGCCTCGTAGCAGTGTTGTGGCAATGGGGGGGGGGGGGGGGGGGGGGGGGGGGGTTGTGAAAAAACATTTTTTTTTGGGGTGGGGCGGGTTTGGACTCTACGAACCATTTTCTTCCCCCCCCCCCCTTCCTACGCCACATGCTTCCCCCCTTCGCAAATATCAGCTGATCTTCCAAAATCTTATCTCCTTTGTGTAGGAAGGTTTGTTGATAGGCAAATCAACCACCAAAATTCGAAAGTAATTTGTAACTTGAGTAGAAGTTACACAAAAAAAGTAATTAAAGTAAACTACTAATTACCAAAATAAAAATGTAATTCAAGGTTACTAAACTTCTCAGAAAAGTAGTTAAACTACAGTACCTTGAGTAGAGTAGTTGAACTACGTAAGTACAAGTCTGGTTGAAACTGACGCGCAGCGGCCAGTGGGAGCCTCGTCGACGCGCGCCAGCCAATGAGATTGAAGTCGAGATCAATCAGCTTTACTCCGCTTCTTTGGGATCGGGGAAACTAGGTGCCGTTTGGCTAGGCTTCTCGCGTGGTTTCATAGCTGGGAGGTGCCTCCACTTGGAGAAAGAATTCAAGGTGCTGTTTGGCGCGGCTTCAAAGCTGATGACGTTGGCTCTCTCCATGGGCCAGTTATTGCTTTCGCATTACAACGATGGTCTTCCTCGTCGCCAACGGAAGGAGAAATTTGCACCCGTTCCTCCATTTCACTGATTCCCATGCAGCGCCACCTGGTGGCGCTTGAAAAAGGGACGAAAATTCCTCCTCCATGCTCGCGGCGGCAGCGGCGGTCGAACCGCCGCTACCGCCGCGAACACGTTTAATGGCGGTGACGGTAACTTGAGGGCTTTGTTACTGTCACCTAAACTCCTAGAGCAATCCCACTACTGCCCATGCGCGGTGCTAGCGGAAATACACTAGTTTAACAAAAAAGCGAGGCGCGTAGTGCGGCGTGTGTCTCGCGAGGATCACGCCGTATGTGCCTGCTTCGAGATCGCGCATGTTCATGGTGGATGAAACCTTGCTGCTGCGATAAATACAGGTGGCAATTTATCACTGGCACGGCAAGTACGACCACTTTCGTCGCGTTCGTTGCTACATGACAAATAGACATAGTAACCCTGGAGACAGGGAACAAAAAAAGGACGGACAAACATCAGGCTTCCTGACGAAGGCCGGACTCCGGCCGAAACGTCGAAGAATAAATCCTCCGTTGTTGCTGTTTTCGCCAAGGGTTTTTTTCTTCCCAGTTATATATATATATATATATATATATATATATATATATATATATATATATATATATATATATATATATAAAACCAGTAATTGTAAAACAGTGAAAGATTATTACGCCTCCATGGGACGCAAGACGATGCCACGTGGCCGTGCAGCAGTGTGGGCTACGTCACTGTGGAAACTAAACTAGCCTTGCCAACACAGACCAAAAAGTTGATACCGAGTACTGACACCGTTTTGGCGTGTTGTCGGCAAAGATAGAAAATTCAATGTGCAGAACGGGAATGTGATCGGAGTCTCGTTTGAACTAATATGGAGAGACGTAATTCAACATACAAAAAGCCTCTTCCTTTACTCACGAGGTGCCAAATCTAATTTTTCTAATCGAAATCCTTCCAACTCAAATGACTCTCCCGCCCCATAACTGAGCATGCCATAACTACCGTTATGCGTGCTTTAATAAAGAGAGACTAAGCCTGATTTGAATGAAGCGTCGTTCTGTCAAAAACACGAGCAATTAGTGACGGTAGGGTGACAGTGTAGGTACAAAACAAGAGACAGATGCATGTATTAAGAAGCTCCGTCAGAGAAAGAAACGCCCTTAATTCCTTATGATTGGGCAAATGTTTCCCTTCCCTCGAGTTTTGCTAGAAAGACCCGTAGGAGGTTATCTATATGCCACCCTAACGCAGGCAAATGTCCGCACACTCTTCGTAACTCGCTGCCGTGATGCTCACGTGTGATATAATATTTATGCTGGCTCATCACTCTGCAATACTTGGCGTCTCTCGAAAATCAAGTGGAATAATGTCGGGTGACAGAACGCCGGATTGAGCAGAATTATGAATAGAACAACTTCTCGCGAGAGAAGCCGAACCACGGTGCCAACATCAACCTTGAATCACACGTACAAATCACGGCGACGAAGCTAAGAACAGCGCAAGCACGCTTGATACCGACAAAGTTCAGGCTGCTTTTTACAATGACACGCATCGCTCACCCTTACGTGGCTCGTTTATTTAAGTTTTTTTTTTGTTTGATTTGTTTGCGACGATGCGAACAAAAAATACAAGCACTTGCAACAGTGAACCGATTTCTCTAGAGCGTTTAAAATATATGTTTTTGAGATGAAACACGCTATTTTATTATTTATAAATTGTGCCATGCACATATAATCCCACATGCTATATTTTCCCCGTAAGTGCTCTAATTTTAACAATATTTAGGGACAGGTTCAAGGGTCCTTCTAATAGGCAGGCCAGCTATATGTATATCGCGAATATTCTACAACAACCAAATATAATAAAATAATAGAAACGATCGGAATGCTTCTATATAAACACAATAAAAATGAGGCATCTTTTGATACTACCGCCGCATTTACATTTCGCACTATTACGCGAGTTGTTTTACTCGTTTCAGGTGTTTGTTGCTTTTTTTTCTTTTTCTGATCGTTTGTTAACGTAATGCAGCAATAATAAAGTTCCAAGAGTTTTAGGAAGTACAGGAAAAGACTGTACAAATGAACTTAGTTCATGGTATCCAGCGTTGCAGCTTGCACAGTACCACCCGCTGTCTCTCCGACTGGGCCTCTGTTTACCGCGTCCGAAAAAGTCCCTCGGTTTCCGCCTGATGACGTCATACGAGTGTCACGCTGTCACCGGCCGCGTTCCTGGCGGTGTCACGGCAGCAGTGATGGAACTGGCAGACGCCTGTTCTGCTACAGATCGCTCTCCATCTTGACAGTTCACGGAAGCTTCGGCAGCCAGGAGTTGGGGCGCCGCGAAGACAGCGACACTTACGTTCGCTCGAGCTTTTCGCCAGCGTTTGTAAGGACGAATTGCGGGGATCGCGGCATCCGACCTCATGACACTCCGGCTCTTGTGACGTCATTTTGTGCCACTTCGGGATCACTTTCGATGCACGGACGGAATGACATGCTAAACACGCCGGTCGGCTTAGGAGTCACGATATATTGATCTCTTTCGCCATCTTCCGGCGAAACGGGGACGTACGAATCTAGTATAGTTCGATCGCGCGCCGCGAGGAGGCAGCATCACCCTGGAGCTTTTCGGGTACTCAATTCTGCGCTTTGGATGGTAGGTTAGGGTTTTGTTGTTTACTATTCTGCAGAAGTACGCTCTAAATTACTCGCTCGTCGTCTTCCCGCGGAAAACACAGAAGAGTAACCGACTCTGAAAGCAGCCAATATTAGACTTAAATAAGTTTTTACTATATGCTTACAATGAATACACCGAAATTTCTTTTTATCTTGACCGTTTTAGTGCTTGAACATAATTTGCCATGCATTCTTTCTGTCTTTACCTGATTACGTGATTTTTGCTGAATACTAGCCTTCTGAACAAAGGCTCCGCACTCTAAAAAAAGAAAGGGAATCACCTTACACCCTTTTGTCCCATATAATGCACTCCGAAACTTTAGTTCGACGTACAGCACACTAGAGTCGAACAGACGGCCCCAAATTTCATCAGGGGCTTGATAACGGTGCGATAAAACTTATTAAATAGCTAAAGTACGTATCAAAAGGCCACAGAAAGAAAACACTGAGGTTTTGCCGTGGGGCCAAGAAGTTTTGGGGTGTATTATATGGGACAAGGGGTGTAATAATACACCTTTTTTTAGAGTGCGGAACCTTGGTGATGCTACGTTCTTTCTGGCAAGGCGTAGGTGTCGTGCATTCGAAGACAAAAGCGAGAAGCAACTTCGTCTCAAAAACGGTTGGAAGGAACTAAGACGTACTAGCACACCATGTGAACTCAAAAAATAGTCACACTGTTGTTCTTGTTTCGCTCGCCCCACTACGTGGCGCTTTTTGATATAATGTAAATCTAGCATTAGCCCTAAAGAGATTTAGGAAAAACCAGGATAAATCGCGTGTCATCACGTAAAGGGCCGCGCGTATCAGAGCCTATCGACGTCCAGCATGGGCCTGGTCAGGTAGACGGCCCAGTAGACGATGTTGAAGCCCACGAAGAGCAGCGGGAACATGGCGCGTGAGGCACGATCCACTGCCCACGCTCGTTTCTGGTTGACGGGCAGACCGCTCGCATCCTTCGGAATTTTGTGCCTCTGGAAGAGCGAGGGAAAGAACGGTAATGGACCTTTCCCGAGAAGCGTTCTGCGCACGCGCGAACGCCCGATGTCAAGCGGCGGAAGTCGGCACGAAAAATCGAGGACATTCGGAAGGAGGCTGTGGATCAGCGAGTAGAACACGTAATTGCAGCATATATATACTGTAAACCCCTTTAATTTCGCGGCCCCAATATTTCGCGAATCGGGCAAAGGCGACATATTCGCGGCCACTTAAATTCGCGAATTCTTGATCTGAGGCTGCATGTTCGCGGCCACTTAATTTCGCGAAATGGCGTGCCGAGGAATGGAAAATCCAGTGACCTTGGCAGCCTTGACAAGAAGCGTCCTTCGAACTCTCTATTCCCCCCCCCCCCCCCGCCCCCCCTCCCCCACGTTGTGTCCCATTGTATCTACTGTAAGTTGAAGGACAAGTTCATTTCAAAGCCTAATGGCCAATTCGTCTGGGCCCGCACCGCACCCGTCCAGTGCAGTAAACTCTTTCCACTTTAGTACACGAAAGACTGGCAGGGAGAGAAGGAGGCTCCCCTCTCCCCTCTAGCCTTCCGTGTACCACGAACCGCACTGCACCGGTGCGATGTGGGCCCAGACGACAAGTGACACGGAAATTAACATTTCTGTGTCACTTGTATTCAAATCTCTAAGCGTTGTCCGGGAAGAAAAGATGCGTTCTGTTCGAACTGGGTCGGACAGGCAGGGTTCAAAGATAAGAGGAGAGGAGATTGCCGCGGAGGTTGTCATTATCCTATCGGAGGGTATAGATCTTTCCAGCGGCAGTCTCGAACGAAGCGCCCGGGCGGAAAATACTGAGTCACTGAGCTGTGGACGCATGCGCAGCATCCGATATACCGCACAGCAGACCAACAGCGCATGTTCAGAAGGCGTTCCACAGCCCAGCAGACAAAGATGGCAGCGCGCAGAAGGCAATTTTTGCAAAGGTCTATACACTGCGCAAAGAAGGTTGTTTTGGGGTTCCCTCCCCCTTTTCCGTCCCTATTTAACCAGGTTAAGAAATTTTGCCTCTACAGATTCTTACTGCCTGTGGATCGGCGTGGTTCAGAGATGAGCTTGTACCGCTGGTTTAAGCCTGTGAATGTGGGAATTTTGCTTCCAGAACCTCAGTCTTACGTGAAGCCCTCCGCCCAAGAGGCATGCGCAGCCGCCAACAACCTTGTTGTACAGTGCCTTCAACAAGACGCCAATCCAAGCAAGCGAAGAAAAACCTACGGGACGTACGACGAGACAACGCGAGCCAAGATCGCCCGTCTTGCACTGGAGCAAGGCAAGACAGCAGCCGCAATCAAGATGACAAGAATAATGGAACACCCTGTAAGTGAAAGCACCGTTCGCTCTATGAGAGATTCGTACCTACGTAAAATCAAACTCAGCAAGTCGCCCCTTGGAGTGCTGTCGCATGCAACACGGGAGAGAAAGCTGAAGCTCGGCAACTTGGATCAATTACATTCGGCAACTTCGAGAAAGGGGAGGAATCGTTAATCGTACGATCATCATCGCCGCTGCTTGGGGAATCATAAAGGTGAAACAGCCGAGTAAGCTTCCAGAGAACAGTGGCTCGTTAACACTTGACCGGAAGTGGGCCGAGTCTATGATGAAAAGAATGAATCTTGTTCGTAGAAAAGCAACGCGAACAGCGAGGAAAGTTCCAACGAATTTTGAAAACATCAAGAGCGAGTTTCTAGCAAGGGTAGAAATTGTCGTTCGCGAAAATAAAATTGCGGAAGACATGATCATTAACTGGGACCAAACAGGTTCCAAGCTAGTGCCGGTAAGCGTCTGGACTCTTGAAGAACGAGGTTCTCGGCAAATCTCCGTGGTGGGACGTGAGGACAAAAGAGAGATTACTGTCCTGTTTGCACTTGCTCTCGACGGAGCGGTCCTGCCGCCACAGGTTATATACATGGGGAAGACAACGAGATGCCATGCAGCGATAGATTTTCCGGACTCCTGGGACATCTGGCATTCCCCAAACCACTGGAGCACGACCGACACAATGCTGCGGTACATCGACACCATTATCATACCCTATTTTGACCAGCAAAGAATGACTCTTGGACTACTTCCTGACGCCAAGGCTCTGTGTATATTCGACGTGTTCGCAGCTCATCGAACCGACAGTGTGCTACAAAAGCTTCGAGAGAATAACATTCTTTGCTTGTTTATACCTGCAGGATGCACAAGCCACCTCCAGCCCCTCGATGTTTACTTCAATAGCATATTCAAGTCTGAGATGAAGAAGAAGTTCACGTTTAGGTATGCGAATACCATCGCTGGTCAGCTGACAAACAAGGAAGACATCCAAGTGAGCTTGACGACTTCATCAATGAAACCACTACATGCCGTGTGGTTGATTGAAGTGTGGCGTTTGCTTCGTGACCAGCCTGACATTGCCCGTAGCGCATTTGAGAAATGCGATATTGCACAGGTCTGTGCTGCAGTGTAGTTCAAATGAAACATAACATCCACATCAAACTATGAAAATAAAGCTTGCGGTTGAAGCATTCTTTTCAAAGTCAATTCTTTCTTAAAAAGTTCGCGTGCCCTTAAAGTTCGCGAAATTTTCTAATCGCGAAATTCGCGAAAATTAGGGGCTCGCGAACGTTAAGGGTTTTACAGTAATTGTGTTACACAAAAAAAAGAAAGTGGACGGAAGGAAAAACACGACGTTTAGGTGGACGCCACAGATGCCCCTCTTTAAAGTCGCGGTGGGCACGCGCAGTAGCTCCCATTATCGATTGGTAGCGCAGGTAGGTCAATTCCTCGATTTTTAGTTCGTGCAGCCACCGCCTGGTGCCGCCGGTATGTGGAAAAGGTCGATTTTTAGTTCGGATTCGTAGAACGGTCGTAGCATAAAAAATTACCTTGAGTAGAATTCCATATACCTCGTTGCACAGAGATGCGGCATTTTATTTTAAAATATGCCAGTCTATGCTTGAGGACACTTTGTCCAGGTACATCTTATTTGAAGATTCACTGATAACCCCAACATTGATACTTTCCTTGTGGTCTCAAACGCTTCAAGAGCGCATGGCATACGCGATAAAAATTTAATCGCAAAACAATCTTCTTCGGCTGCAAAACAACCAGCAAAAAAAAAGAAGAAACAAAACTTTCCTCTTTCCTTTTTTTCCCCGTTCCCCAAACTCAAGCTCCTCTTCGCTTTTTTTTTTTTTTTTTTTTTTTGGAAAAGGGGGTTGGAGGGGGGTAATAATGTAGTAGACGAAGACATTTTAAAGAAATGCAGATATGCTGCAGGTCGCATGTCTGTGTCGTATATAAATGACATTCATCAATGTTTTTCTCCCATGATCGTTGCAAACGAACTACGCCGCTCACTTCGAGATATATAAACCTCGGAAGTGCTAGTGACAAGGTATCGGCCGTCTCCCGAGCTTTAATAAAAAAAAATGACCTTAGGAACTCGATTTTCTGCGAAAAGCGTTTCAATCGAGTGATGGAAAAGCGTTACGTTCGGGCCAAGGGAATATAAGCCATACACAGCCCGCAGCAGGCAATGCATACAGCAATTTATGCCCACATACCCAACACCCCCGTAACACACCCTCCGGCTGCGTCCACACCACCCCGGCCACCTTCCAGAATTTCAAGTACAAAGTACATAAGCCCATGGTAAACATCCACCAAAACTCTACCAAAACATTGCACCCCCCCCCCCCCCCCCCCCCGGGCGCTCAATTTGATTAAGGTAGCTTTAATGGTGACGCATGGGCATTTCAAAGTCATTCTTTCCAAGAGGAAATACTGTTCAGTCTTAAGGATGGGTTCTGGTACGACTGGAGGGTACGACGAATTAGAAGCGGAAGCTGATCTCTATTACTTTACTTACATTCAAATGAGTAAAATGTGAAATAATTGTGACGTACAAATATTTAAGGCTACTTAAAATAAAACCGGCTTATATAGATATTCCGAACTGACCGTATAATGTGCATTGAGGTGTCGGCCCAGGAAGAAAGAAACATAGTAGTGAGAGCGACACAAGTACCGGAGGAGAAAGGGAGATGTCTAGAACGGACTGGATTAGCACACTACAGGTCGAAAGAAAATGTATGGGTTAAATTTTCCGTTTCATATTTTACCTAAAAGAGAGAAAGAAAAAGCACGAAAGTGGTAACTTTTCACTGTTAAAGGGGCGATGCAACAATTTTTGTACTTTGCGCAAATACCGCTTAGAACGGATCCCTGACGTTAATGACCTATGAAAGACGCGTTCGTTTTTCACCCCACGCAATAAAAGTCCCCAGTAAAAAAATTAGAAAAACGAGCAGCGTTCACCCCCTCAACTCGCAGCCATAACAAGCGGCCACGTGATCTGGAGCCGATTATATGCCGCCAATGTTGATCATAGCCACGCGCTGGGGTTGGCGAAGCACAGGACACGCGCTGAGTTCCAGACATTGTTATGGCTCGGCTATTGTCGTCGTTGCAGCGATTGGACACGGGCCACTACCCGAATGCTTCTCGAGCTATCAATTATCACGAGCCCAAATCGAGTGCTCACGCAATGCTCGGGTCCAATCTATGAGCCGTAGTCAAATATCGTCCCTGGACTTTCCTGTTAATTTCTGGGTACAGAAACCTTCGCGCAAGCAGTATGAGACATTGGCTATCTTAACGCTTTTGTCTAAATAGAACACGTGAAAGCAAGTTATTATCCGATGATGAAATGTGCCTCAGCACGTATTGCTCCATATAATAAAAAAGAGGAATATGTAGCAAGAGGTCGTTTCATTTCGGTTTTTTAAATAGAAACATTTTGCCGGTAGCACAAAAATTACCATCGCAAAAAGCTTATTTTTTTTAAATAAAAATGTATGTGCATATTACTGTCCCGGCAAAATGAGAATTCTTGTATTTGTATTTCCAAATACCTTTCTATTTTTCAAATGTATTTCTGATATCTATCGCCATACTTTTGCGCGGATGTATTTCAGTATCGGTATTTTAGCTGTCTTCGTAATGTATCCCAGTATGACATGGTGGGTGTAACACAGTATCTGTATTTCCAAATACATTTTAGACTATTTCTGCCCAACCCTGCGGAGAGACAATAGCCGAGAGCGCGTCTTACGTTATCGGCGACTAAAGTAGGGAGTTTTAGAACCGGGGGCCCCAACGTTTGTGTTCCCCGAAGAAATTGGGGCACCCAAACGCAACAAGGTTGGCATCGACGGCTAATAGATTAGGGGTTTCCCAACGCAGCCAAGCCAGCGCTCTCGTTTCTCGCTTGCAGCGCCAATGCGGATAACGAACGTAATAACCAAAAAAGAAAAATAGTAAGAAAAATGTAAAACATATGCGCTTTGCAAATATTTTTTGTTTGCAAATAATAGCTAAGGTAAAACCAAATCAAGCCGGCTGAAACAAAAGACAATCTAAAATCAATATACATGTTGTTGCCTGTATTGAGGCAAAACAATCCAATCCGTAGCACTCTAATTTGACGCTCGTTCTCGGAGTTTTTTGGCGTTCGTGTGGCACGTCGACTGTTGTCGCCAAAGATTTAGGCCTTCAACTAGGCCGAAACTGGGACGAACGCAAGCAAGCATACTCTGCGTGCAGTTGCTCTAGTTAAATCTGAGCTGGAGCGACTTTAAAGCCTTACAAGACTTGTTTTTAAGCTGAAGGCAACGTTACTAGAACTACTTAGTTGGAAAAATGCCATAGAGCCGGCTTTGAAAAGTGGCTCTAATATGCACTCGAGAACCGAACTAATGGCGATCGCAACGCCGCCATTTCTCCCGCAGCGGTCACCCCGGCAACTGCATGGCTGCACGGCTGCACGGCGTCGCCATCTTTGCTGACGCAACCCGGCACCAAGGAGATAAGAGCCCGCGCTCTTTCTCGAATTTTGCATTTGGGGCGAGCGCCAACCCGAAACCCAAAACTCAGTTTGGGTTCGGCGCATGCGCATTAGGAGGCCCCTATTTCTTTGGTGCCCCCAAGCTTTGGGACCCCTATTCTAAAACTCTCTAGTGGCTTTCAGGCGTATACGACTACGAGGCTTCTAAAAAGTGTATCTTCACAATCCAAGGTTTCACGGAACTAAAGGTTCAGAACACGCTTACCCGAAACACGCTGATCGCTTGGAGGTATTCTGCCCTGGTGAGTTTGCTGAGGAACAGGTAGTTGACAATGCCGAACTCGATGAGAGCTCCAATGATTAGGAGGATGCAAGCGACGAGCCAGACGTCGATGGCCTTGCTGTAGACCACGTTGGGCAGGTGCGTGCTGGCGCCCAGGTAGATGGCGGCCAGGGTGAGCAGCGTCTTTACGCCCAGGATGGCCCTGGGTGGTATCACGTCCGGCCGGATCCAGAAGGGGATCCAGGACACCATGACCACGATGTACGTAGGCAGGTACGTCTGGATCATGTGGAACCCATTCTGGCGGTCCAGCAGAAAGCCGAGCCGCAGACAGGAGAAGTTCCCTGCGCCAAGAGGGCATTATTAACATAAATGTTGAGTTTTGAAGTGACACAGATGCCTACGCAAATGCGAGGCTCTGTACGTTCTCATACATGCTTATTGCTTGACTGGTTCAGAAGTCGGGTTTGATTATTTTGATATCGACGAGGAGCGCATGGACATTTGTTTCAGGTTTCGTTCGCTTTTCGTTCTCCAATATTTTGAATCCGATAATAATATTAATAAAAAGAAGAATATTTATTTGCAAATAATTTCGTCCTGGGTGGCGTGCAAGGCTGTTCAAAAAGGTGAAAACCCTTACGCAAGTGCGCCTGTCAGCCCGCCACCCAACTCCGAGCGAAGGGGTCGACCCTCTTGGGGGTATTCGCGATTCCAGCAAAACGGACGGCTCCTAGAGGAAAAATACTGAACTAGCCGGAACAGGTCCTTTCGCAAATTCTGCTCGTCTCTTGTAACTAACGGGATTGCATGTTGTCGGCGACTGGCGCAATGGCAACCGAAGGAAAGCGAGGGAAGTTGGGTTGATTGTATTCAAAGCACCAAAAACGGCAGCAATGACAGGGACCACAGGGAAAACCGTGACTCATAATAGCTTAAGGAATTAGGCGCGCCGTGCATTGCTTCTTACGTTGTGTAGGGCGAACAGTTGTCCAGGTGACTGGCGACTGTCGTCTCAGCGGATTGCCCAGTTGGCTCGGAATGCACCCTACGCAACCGCGTGAAGCAGACATCTTGCGTTTATCAACGTCCAGCACAGTAGAGGAAAAGTATGTAGTTATTTTATCGCTTCACCGAAGAAGGTCAAGCTTCCGGGAGCCCGCTTAAGCCAACACACCGTCGCAGGTTCGCAACATACTGGATAAGGACGTGGACAACGCATTTTGAGGCCAATGCTTGCCCGCTGAAACTCGAACGTTATGCGTTGAGCTTGCTCATGGCACGGCCCAACCTGTTTCCGAACTTCGATATTTGCCCGAGAGTGGTGACCCCTATAGGCCACTGGGGTCTCGAATAGTAGTTCCTTAGCTATATGTTCTCTGCATATTGGAAGATTTTTATATACCGTTCAAAGAAGTGGGAGTGACTTTTATCTCCCAGGTACTATAATGCATGAAATGCAGCATTTAAGGAGCGGTCGTTCACATTTATTTTGAAGACATTTAAAGCTTCCTTTCTGAGAGTGAAGAACCTATTGTTTAAATCGCCTGAATTATACATTCCGGCAAATGCAATGAAGGGGCAGTGACACTTGATGGGGCAGATGGGATGGGGCTTGGTGCAACGCCTCCTAGAAGCTAAGGCCGTATCGCTTCCCCGATTCGTGACGTCACAATGGCCGGAGAAGAGAGGTCACGTCGAGAAAAGGCGCCCTCTCTAGTTCTCTTTACTCCGACCGCGTCGTCTGCTCACTCAGATCACGTGGTTTGTTGGTGCGCATTTATCCTACATTAATATACGTTTTAAATGCACAGTCTTATATATTTTATTATATACGTATATGATATGAACGTAATGTACAACACGTTACTAAGGTTGAAAGTACCGAATTTGTATTTATGATTATCCCCGCAACCGCGGGACGACTGTGCAGTGCCGCTGCTGCCCACACTTTCAGAATAAACCGGCTGCGGTCCGACATTTTCTTCCCTCATACGGGCTCCGATTCAGGTAAATTTACGTTCTGTGCGAGCTGCTCTCTGAAATATAGCGCCAAAACATTTCAAGAAAGAAGGGAACAAAAAAAAAAAAAAAAAGAAGGGACTTTTACAAATTTTTGTAATGCGAAACTAGAGCTCAGCTCCCGAGGAGGAGGAGGGGAGGGCATGGAGGGAGGGTACGCCTCTTCACCTCTTCGGTATCCTCCCCTCCTCCTTATTTTCTCCCTTCCTCCTCCCCTCCTCCTCCTCCTCCTTCTTTTCCTCCTCGTTCCTCCTTCTCTCCTCATACCGCTGAATTTGTTCATGGGTGACGTGACACGAAGTCGTTTCGTCATTTTCGCCGCTAAATTTAGCGGGGAAACGTAATTGGGGTCGAAGTCACGTGACGTCAAAATCCCCGCTAAATTTAGCGGGAAAAATTAACCCGCTAAATTTCGAGAAAAAATTCCCCGCTAAATTGAGCTGAAAAAGTTCCCCGCAAAATTAAGCGGAACAATTTCCCGGCTAAATTTAGCGGAGAAATTTTCCAGCTAAATTTTGCGGGAAAAGATCCCCGCTAAGTTTAGCGGATCAATCGTCCCGCTAAACTTAGCGGGAAAATTTCCTCGTGAATTTTAGCGGGAAAATTTCTCGCTAGGTGTAGCGGAAACATTTTCCCGCTAACTTTAGCGGGGAAACGTCCCTTAATGCAACGCGCACGGTTACGCCGACACCGACTTCGACGCCGCTCAACCCGTAAAAGAACGCCTAAGAGCTGTGCTCTAAAAAAATGAAAACCACCGTAGAGGGCGCACACGAGCAAGAGACGGTTCGACGACGTTAAGCCTTTCGTCCCACGTAGTCCCACGTAGTCCAACGCTTCTGCCGCTGCTGTCGTGTGTGGTTCTATTGTGTTCTCTTGATACTACCAGAGGTCGGCATTTTAGGTCGCCCTCACTCACCCTCACCCTCACAGCCACACTCACCTAAGCCCCTCACTCACCCTCACCCTCACAGCTACACTCACCTTCAGCCTCTCACTCACTCTCATCCTCATAGTCACTCTCACCTTCAGCCCTTCACTCACCCTCACTGAACATCATGGCCCTGACGCCCCTCACGCACTCATGGCCCTCACGCCCCTCACACACTCACCGCCCTCATGCACTCATGGCCCTCACGCCACTCACCGCCCTCACGCCCCTCACTCACTCATGGCCCTCACACCCCTCACGCACTCACCGCCCTCACGGCCCTCACGCACTCCTAGCCCTCACGCCACTCACCGCTTTCACGGCCCTCACGCACTCCTAGCCCTCACGCCACTCACCGCCCTCACGCCCTCACGCACTCACCGGTCTCACACCCTTCACGCACTCATGGCCCTTACGCCACTCACCTCCCTCACGCACTCATGGCCCTCACACCCCTCACGCACTCACAGCTCTCACTGCCCTCACGCTCTCACACTCCTCACGCCCCTCACGCACTCATGGCCCTCACGCCACTCAGGCCCGCTTCACATGGGGCAATTTCGCCCAGAAACGTGACGTCGCAACACCAGCAACACCAGCAAAACGGGCCGCCCGCGTTCACACGCAGCAAACAATAGCTGCAATTTGCCATCATCATCATGAAATTTTACTTCTCTTGCACTATTTAGATACACAATTACGCGCTATAAACATGTTTTTATGCATTTAAATCTCGTTGAGAATACTAATGCATCTTTGTGAAACAGTTTATTTCCAAAAACTCTCAATTTCAAACCAGAACCAAGTCTTTTGTTGTCATCCTCCCCGGCACGAGGTATCACGTGAAAATATCGCACCCCTGATTGGATGCAGCCGCTTCAAACCTCTTCAAATTGCTCCGAGTTATTCGCTTGTTTCGAGCCGGACCCGATCTCAGCAATTCGTGTCGATCTAGGGAAAGCCAGGGAACAACCAGCCATCAACACCAAAATTGCTGAGAAAGTTGTTCCGTCTGAAGGGGGCCTCACGCACTCACCGCCCTCACGCCCCTCACGCACTCATGGCCCTCACACCCCTCACGCACTCACCGCCCTCACACCCCTCACGCACTCATGGCCCTCACGCACTCATGGCCCTCACGCCACTCACCGCCCTCACGCCCCTCACGCACTCATGGCCCTCACGCCCCTCACGCACTCACCAGTGACCACCCTCACGGTCCTCACTCACTCGCGGTCCTCGCAGCCCTCACGGCCCTCACTCACCCTAACACTCATGAATTTTCCTGGTTCAAAAACTCACCCACCCTCACCTCACCTGTGAAGATGGAGGTGAGTGAGGGTGAGTGAGGGCCCTCATGAGTGAGATTTGCCGAGGTATGGATACTACGGCGTTTACGTGGATTCGCGGAACAAGTCTTGCTACGGTGTGAGTGACGTGTGGCAACTATAGTCAACGATGACCCCGGTCGATTATCAATAGACCTCTTCCTCGACAAAGAGAGACACTCCTTGGAGTTCGTAATCAAATGTTTTCGTGACGGATATTGCGGGACGATGGATACGAACGGCATGTGAGAAACAACTCATTTACGGGCTTTGTTAGTCATGGAGGGCGCGAGTAGAGTGCTGCAGTCGGTTACTTTGTGGTCGGTTTGCCTTGCTGCATACCCGACCCGGAGGAATAACACGGAGCCAATGGTTTCAACAACAAGAAACTACATTTAATGGGACGTGGACAAGACGATTAACATTGCTACCAACGGTGCCGGAGTCCAGGCAGCGACTCTCCGTGCGCCGCCTCTGATCTGCCTTATCAAGGCGGCGCACGCGATGTGCGCGTGGATGGCGTGACGTCGCCGCCACGCGGGAAAAGTTCGGCACCTTTGCCTCGCAGTCGGGCAACTGGGCTGTGGAGCCGCCAGGGTGCCCACACTTCCCCCCCCTCAAGCTTCGTCCGGCATGTTGATGACGGAGACGTTGTTGTGGGCGTCGGGGGGTTGATGGCGCTGCCGGGCGGACTGACGTTGCAAGTCCGGCCGGCGCCTGCTGGACGAGCGCGATGCGTTCGGCGTCCGCTGTCGTTCCAGCTCCTTGTTCTGGCTCGGGGCTCGGCTGGTGGCCACCTTGTTGCTCGAAGTCGGCTCCAGCAGGCGGCTGCTGCTGCTGCTGGTGCTGCTGCTGCTGCTCTCCGCGTGATCCTCCTTGATCCGAGTTAGCTGCCGCTCCGTCCCGTTGTGGGTAGTAGCGGTCCATGGTTCCCTGGGCCGCCACTGACGCGCCGACGTCCTTGGCGCCCCGGTCCAGCACAAACCCGGCCGCCGTGTCGTTCCGATGGCGGGTGTGGTGATGGTGTTCACCACGAGCCATCTTCGTAGAAAAACAAGAAAGCAGACGACATGGGCTCAGATGAGGGTTGGGCCCGACGTTATCTTCGCACCCCTTCCAGAAAGTTGAAAATAACGGATCTGAGGTGGGCACACAATCTTCTCCCCCCTCTCTTGAAAAGGGAGCAGATCCGTGGAAGTAGAAAACTACCCCCAAAATGCGAGAGAGGCGAAGCCGAAGAAAAAAAAGGTTCCTCTCTCTTTCGTGTCACCGACGTCGCAGGTTATACCGCCGCCTTGGTGGAGACAAGGGGGTTTCCGGAACGGGACTGCCGTCAGTGTTGTTCCGGTCCTGCGAGGAATCTTCATCTTCTGCTTGAAAAAATCGTTTGAGGTCGGTGACATGAACAGGTCCGGTTTCCTCACTAGACTCACAGTGAACTAGTTTGTAAGTGAGCGGTGAGCACTTTTCATGCACGCGAAACGGACCTTCCCACCTGTTGGCGAGGGAGGCTGCGAAGCCTCGAGCGGCGTCACTCAGTGGGTGAGTACGCCGGAGTACAAAATCTCCCACCTCGAACTGCAAGTCACGTCGCCCCTGGTTGTACTGTTCTGCCTGCTGTACTCGGGCGACGTCGAGATTTTCCCGGGCCTCTCGAAGGTTATCGGAGAAGCGCTTTCGCAGGTCCTCTGCGAACTTCACGTAGGGGCGAAGCCTTCCCCCAGACTCTGTAGAAAGGAGACTGTTAAAAAGCGGGAATGCGAGCTCCTTACCGAAATTCAATTGGGCAGGAGTGAGACCCGTTGACCGATTAGTGGTCGTACGGGTTGCGAATGCCAGCTCCGGCAGTTTCGCGTCCCAGTCCTTGTGGCGCTCTGTGTAGGCCACTAACATCATCTTAAGGTTCCGATTTACCCTTTCCGTGATGTTTGCTTGCGGGTGGTATGGGGAAGTTCTTTTGTGCTTAATTCCCAGCACCGCGCATGCGTCCACGAACACCTTACTCGTGTGATAGGAGGCATTATCACTTACAAGCTGTGCAGGAAAGCCAAACCTAGCGAATGTCTCGAGTAGACACTCCCAGATTTTTTGCGAATCTAGCTTCCGCAAAGGAAATAACTCAACCCACTTCGTGAAGTGGTCGGTTACCACGAACAAGTACTGATTGCCGCGGGTACTACGTGGGAAGGGCCCCATGACGTCACAACAACAAATCTGCCAAGGGCTCTGGCTCACGATCGGTTGCATGAGACCGGGGGGCTGACCACCACGGGGTTTTGCCTTCTGGCACACCGAGCAGCTACGAGCGTATCGGAGCACATCCTGCCTCATGCCTGGCCAGGTAGCAACTTGGGATAACTTTTCATAAGTTTTGCTCCCACTGCTGTCTCCTGCCAAGGCAGAGTCATGCATGTATCGGATGAAAAGCTTACGTAGCTTGCGGGGTATCACGGTCCGGAACGCCGAGCCATCCGGATCATCGTCGGCTTGGGGGATGTAGCGCAGCAGGAGGCCGTCATCGCTCATCAAGTAGGAGTCGAACTCCTTGTCACTTGGGCGGTCGACTGGACCTCTTGCTGCCAGCCAGGCGGACACGCGTTGGCAGAGCCCGTCATCCAGCTGCGCCTTGCGAAGCTCCTCGCGGCTCACCAATGTACCCCACCGTGAATCTGGGGATCCTCGTGCCGTGGCCGCGATGGTCACCAAGCCATGGGTATCCTGCGAGTGTTCCTCGGGAAGTGGAGCACGAGAGAGCGCATCAGCAACTTTGTTGGTTGACCCCGGGCGGTACACTATGGAGTAGTCGTACTGCTGTAGCGTTAGCGCCCAACGAGCAAGACGTCCAGCTGGATTCTTAAGTCCCCTTAGCCATGATAGCGCTAAGTGATCAGATTGAATCTGGAACGTTGCGCCATCTAGGTACATATCGAAGCGCTTCAAAGCATGAATAATGGCGAGACATTCACGTTCTGCGACACTGTAGTTGCGCTCGGCTGGAGTTAGCGTGTGGCTCGTGAAAGCAACTGGCCGAAGCACACCGCCATACTCCTGCAGCAAGACAGCACCCAGGCCACAGTCGCTTGCATCTGTCTGCAGAACGAACGGCTTGTTTAAGTCTGGGAGCTGTAAACAAGCGTTGTCAGTCACGGCTTTTGAAAGAGCTACGAATGCGCATTGTTGTTGTTCAGCCCAACACCACTTGACACCTTTTTTTAGAAGGTGATTGAGCGGTTGGGATATCTCGGAACAGTGTGGAATGAAATCCCGGTAGAACGCAATCATTCCGAGGTATCTTTGTAGGCTCTTTACGTCATGTGGGCTCGGGTATTCGGTTAGTGCGCGCAACTTATCTTCGTTGGGGCGGAGCGTGCCGTTATCCACAACGAATCCAAGGAGGTTGATCTTGGGCGCGGCCAACTGAACCTTTCCGGGATGAATCGTGAGCCCAGCATTACGCATTCGCTCAAGGACAATGCGAAGATGCTCGACATGCTCCTCGATGGTTCTCGAGAAAACAACCACGTCATCCATGTATGCCATGGCAAATTCGTACTTTGAGTTCCCAAGTACGACATCCATCAGGCGTTGAAAACTGGCTGGAGAGTTAGACAAGCCAAACGGCAGTCGGGTGAACTCGAACAACCCTCTGTGGCAGATGAAAGCAGTTTTTGGAACGTCTGATGGGTGAATCTCGATCTGAAGAAACCCGCGACTGCAATCCAGCGTTGTAAACACGGTCGCGTTACCGAGCGCGTACATCACGGAGGAAATGCTGGGGAAAGGGTAGCTGTCTCGTACGGACACATCGTTAAGCCGCCTATAATCCACACAGAGTCTGGCTGTTCCGTCTTTCTTCGGAGCAAGAACAACGGGGAACGCCCAGGGGCTCTTCGACTCACGTACTGAACCGGTGTCGATCATTTCCTCGAGCGCCGCATCAAGGAGTGCCCGTTGTGGACGCTGATCGGTCGAGGGTTGCACCTCCGAGGAGGCGCGTCACCGGTTTGCAATGGGGGTCGTCTTTGTGGACCGTGAGATCGGT
>JABSTQ010004857.1:0-59493 GCA_013358835.2 Ixodes persulcatus | reverse complement strand
TCGCGAAATAATTCGATTCCAAATGCTCTCCGGGATTCTAGAATAGACCAAGCCTGCTATTATAGTGGCGGGTTAGAGTACGCTCAGGTTTTCAACTCTAGGTTCCTCAGAGCGGCGCCTTTGCCAATATTTTCGAACCACGCCCCTTTTTGGCCGTTTTTGATGGGAGGGACCCTGTTCCGATTAAATAACTCGCGAAATAATTCGATTCCCGAAATGCTCTCCGGGATTCTAAGAATAGACCAAGCCTGCTATCATATGTGGCGGGTTAGAGTACGCTCAGGTTGAACTCTAGGTCCTCAGAGCGGCGCCTTGCCAATATTTTCGAACCACGCCCCCTTTTTGGCCGTTTTTGATGGGAGAGGACCCTGTTCCGATTAAAATAACTCGCGAAATAATTCGATTCCCGAAATGCTCTCCGGGATTCTAAGAATAGACCAAGCCTGCTATCAATGTGGCGGGTTAGAGTACGCTCAGGTTTGAACTCTAGGTTCCTCAGAGCGGCGCCTTTGCCAATATTTTCGAACCACGCCCCCTTTTGGCCGTTTTTGATGGGAGAGACCCTGTTCCGATTAAAATAACTCGCGAAATAATTCGATTCCCGAAATGCTCTCCGGGATTCTAAGAATAGACCAAGCCTGCTATCATATGTGGCGGGTTAGAGTACGCTCAGGTTTGAACTCTAGGTTCCTCAGAGCGGCGCCTTTGCCAATATTTTCGAACCACGCCCCCTTTTTGGCCGTTTTTGATGGGAGAGACCCTGTTCCGATTAAAATAACTCGCGAAATAATTCGATTCCCGAAATGCTCTCCGGGATTCTAAGAATAGACCAAGCCTGCTATCATATGTGGCGGGTTAGAGTACGCTCAGGTTTGAACTCTAGGTTCCTCAGAGCGGCGCCTTTGCCAATATTTTCGAAACCACGCCCCCTTTTTGGCCGTTTTTGATGGGAGGGACCCTGTTCCGATTAAATAACTCGCGAAATAATTCGATTCCCGAAATGCTCTCCGGGATTCTAAGAATAGACCAAGCCTGCTATCATATGTGGCGGGTTAGAGTACGCTCAGGTTTGAACTCTAGGTTCCTCAGAGCGGCGCCTTTGCCAATATTTTCGAACCACGCCCCCTTTTTGGCCGTTTTTGATGGGAGGGACCCTGTTCCGATTAAAATAACTCGCGAAATAATTCGATTCCCGAAATGCTCTCCGGGATTCTAAGAATAGACCAAGCCTGCTATCATATGTGGCGGGTTAGAGTACGCTCAGGTTTGAACTCTAGGTTCCTCAGAGCGGCGCCTTTGCCAATATTTTCGAACCACGCCCCCTTTTTGGCCGTTTTTGATGGGAGGGACCCTGTTCCGATTAAAATAACTCGCGAAATAATTCGATTCCCGAAATGCTCTCCGGGATTCTAAGAATAGACCAAGCCTGCTATCATTTGTGGCGGGTTAGAGTACGCTCAGGTTTGAACTCTAGGTTCCTCAGAGCGGCGCCTTTGCCAATATTTTCGAACCACGCCCCCTTTTTGGCCGTTTTTGATGGGAGAGACCCTGTTCCGATTAAAATAACTCGCGAAATAATTCGATTCCCGAAATGCTCTCCGGGATTCTAAGAATAGACCAAGCCTGCTATCATATGTGGCGGGTTAGAGTACGCTCAGGTTTGAACTCTAGGTTCCTCAGAGCGGCGCCTTTGCCAATATTTTCGAACCACGCCCCCTTTTTGGCCGTTTTTGATGGGAGGGACCCTGTTCCGATTAAAATAACTCGCGAAATAATTCGATTCCCGAAATGCTCTCCGGGATTCTAAGAATAGACCAAGCCTGCTATCATATGTGGCGGGTTAGAGTACGCTCAGGTTTGAACTCTAGGTTCCTCAGAGCGGCGCCTTTGCCAATATTTTCGAACCACGCCCCCTTTTTGGCCGTTTTTGATGGGAGAGACCCTGTTCCGATTAAAATAACTCGCGAAATAATTCGATTCCCGAAATGCTCTCCGGGATTCTAAGAATAGACCAAGCCTGCTATCATATGTGGCGGGTTAGAGTACGCTCAGGTTTGAACTCTAGGTTCCTCAGAGCGGCGCCTTTGCCAATATTTTCGAACCACGCCCCCTTTTTGGCCGTTTTTGATGGGAGAGACCCTGTTCCGATTAAAATAACTCGCGAAATAATTCGATTCCCGAAATGCTCTCCGGGATTCTAAGAATAGACCAAGCCTGCTATCATATGTGGCGGGTTAGAGTACGCTCAGGTTTGAACTCTAGGTTCCTCAGAGCGGCGCCTTTGCCAATATTTTCGAACCACGCCCCCTTTTTGGCCGTTTTTGATGGGAGAGACCCTGTTCCGATTAAAATAACTCGCGAAATAATTCGATTCCCGAAATGCTCTCCGGGATTCTAAGAATAGACCAAGCCTGCTATCATATGTGGCGGGTTAGAGTACGCTCAGGTTTGAACTCTAGGTTCCTCAGAGCGGCGCCTTTGCCAATATTTTCGAACCACGCCCCCTTTTTGGCCGTTTTTGATGGGAGGGACCCTGTTCCGATTAAAATAACTCGCGAAATAATTCGATTCCCGAAATGCTCTCCGGGATTCTAAGAATAGACCAAGCCTGCTATCATATGTGGCGGGTTAGAGTACGCTCAGGTTTGAACTCTAGGTTCCTCAGAGCGGCGCCTTTGCCAATATTTTCGAACCACGCCCCCTTTTTGGCCGTTTTTGATGGGAGAGACGCTGTTCCGATTAAAATAACTCGCGAAATAATTCGATTCCCGAAATGCTCTCCGGGATTCTAAGAATAGACCAAGCCTGCTATCATATGTGGCGGGTTAGAGTACGCTCAGGTTTGAACTCTAGGTTCCTCAGAGCGGCGCCTTTGCCAATATTTTCAAACCACGCCCCCTTTTTGGCCGTTTTTGATGGGAGGGACCCTGTTCCGATTAAAATAACTCGCGAAATAATTCGATTCCCGAAATGCTCTCCGGGATTCTAAGAATAGACCAAGCCTGCTATCATATGTGGCGGGTTAGAGTACGCTCAGGTTTGAACTCTAGGTTCCTCAGAGCGGCGCCTTTGCCAATATTTTCGAACCACGCCCCCTTTTTGGCCGTTTTTGATGGGAGAGACCCTGTTCCGATTAAAATAACTCGCGAAATAATTCGATTCCCGAAATGCTCTCCAGGATTCTAAGAATAGACCAAGCCTGCTATCATATGTGGCGGGTTAGAGTACGCTCAGGTTTGAACTCTAGGTTCCTCAGAGCGGCGCCTTTGCCAATATTTTCGAACCACGCCCCCTTTTTGGCCGTTTTTGATGGGAGGGACCCTGTTCCGATTAGAATAACTCGCAAAATAATTCGATTCCCGAAATGCTCTCCGGGATTCTAAGAATAGACCAAGCCTGCTATCATTTGTGACCGGTTAGAGTACGCTCAGGTTTGAACTCTAGGTTCCTCAGAGCGGCGCCTTTGGCAATATTTTCGAACCATGCCCCCTTTTTGGCCGTTTTTGGTGGGAGAGACCCTGTTCCGATTAAAATAACTCGCGAAATAATTCGATTCCCGAAATGCTCTCCAGGATTCTAAGAATAGACCAAGCCTGCTATCATATGTGGCGGGTTAGAGTACGCTCAGGTTTGAACTCTAGGTTCCTCAGAGTGGCGTCTTTGGCAATATTTTCAGACCACGTCCCCTTTATGACCGTTAATTCTAGCTGGGGTCGAGCGGCACCATCGGCAGCTACTGTTTTACACAAGCTAATGCATGGGACTCTTCAAGAAAAACTGTGAAAACTGCAATATCCTAGTAGGCTGTTTTCGACGATGAGACGTTTATCATGTTTTCTGGGAATGAGAGTTTATATTCTAGTCTCAAGTATCTAAAGCGATACAATACCAATATATTTTATTAAATCCTTTGTGGTTGAGGGTCGAGGGGTGCGATTTTGTTGGGTGTAAACTGTGATGCGGTTCAATTAGAGTGCCTTAATGTCCTTCTGTTTAGGGTGATGTCATCGTTTGTAGTCCCGATGCCGACAGCACGCGCTCACAGGAAAAATACAAAGAAATCGCAGGAAACCGAATGTTGCTGTCGCACAGTCAGCGCCACGAGCGCGTGCAGGGAAACGCTCTTTCGCGCGCATGAGAACAAAAAATAAAAATAAGCGTTCGAAACAAAATGGCCAGATGTCATCACCCCAAGCAAAGCGCACATGAAGGCACCCTAGGTTCAATACGACAAGGGTTGCCGAGAGTCAATGTGGAGTCGCTCGTGATCTGGACATCATCAGAGGTTATTAGGCGATAAGTTGGCCTTTACTGAGAACAGTAACGCGCAACGCGCAACTAAAGCGCTGCGGTAATCATCGAGCTCGCGCTGAAGGCGCGAGCTCGATGATTACCGCAGTGCTTTAGATACTTCTATCTTTGTTGGCAGTACTGCAAGAGAGGCTGACATGCAGAGTGACCATCTTGCGCGTCACGCGCGCGGAGCGTATTTGCCGAAAACATAACGAAAGGCAACACCTTCCGCAGCTCGCGCGCTTTTATGTGGTCAATTTTACATGTGTAATCTTCGCCGTACCTAGAAAGCGTGACAAGCTGTCACGAGGACCGCCTCAAGAAACCGTCATTCGCTCACACCATATATAGCGAATCAGGTCCCGCTAAGTTAAAGTTACAAAATGCATTGCAGAAATGCAAAATTTGACGGGCGAGGTATCGCCCACCAAATTTAGCTCACGATGGTCACGTGACATTATCAGCGAGGTGTGACCACGTTACTTCCTCAGCATAACGTCGTCACGTGATACCAACCATGTGACAATGTCACGCTATACTACACAACGCACGTGACTTGACAACATGGCGTGACACTAAAACTCACGATGTCAAGATACTATGACGCCACTCTACACTGTGTCACATGACGTGACATTATGGAACACTACGACACGACACTGTGACATCACTTGCCCCAACCACGTGACCATCGGACATATTGTAGGTACTAAAGGGTTTAGAAAATCTCATAAACAAATACCCAGCGCAGCTCACAACACGCTGCTCAGTTTGTGTCTTGAGTATGCCCAAAGGATTAAGATTAATTTTAATTAATTATATTACGGTCATATTTAAATAACTCGTTCAAGAACGGCCAGTCAAAATGTATTCACACGTACACTTAAAAAACATATCATTATTATAACTGCGTGGTTGAAATACGCGTAATAAGTTTTCTTTTCGTGTGCGTGGCGTTAGTGCTGCCTGATATGATTTTTTTTTTACCTTGATTTAAGAAATTAGATGTAATATCGTATCTTCCTTACAAAAAAATTTTTTACCTCCCGGAGAAACGTTCTTGCTCCACCGTGAAACGAACTCGTATTTCATTTATATTTTTTATTCAGAAACCCCAGGTTCGAACCCAGGTTTGAACCCCAGGGTTTGGCAAATATGTGCTAGGAGGGAATGATGCACATCTATGATGTACAATTTATGGTTATATTAATTCAGTTACTTCGTCATTATGCGCGAGGAACAGCTTTTTACTGCTCTAAACAGCCCTGAATTCATTTGAAGAGCCCTGCCTTTTGTTCTTTTAATGACCTGGGCACTTTGTAGAATTAACGGATCGCGAAGAAAATAGTACCAGGATGTAGCTGGAGAACTGGAGCTTATATAACCGTTGAGAGCAACTCGGGATACGGAGTGGTTAGTTTGTAAATCGAGTTTGAAATCAAATATTTCTCTGTAAATCACCGTACTCCCATAGGGATAATGCATTTTTTTTCGATTGCCAGTTGGCTCTATTTATCTTAGACATACAGTCCTTAAATTTAGCACAATTAACAAAAAGGGTATCTATTAAAAAATATCGCTGAGAGCAAATTAATGCGCCGCTTAGAATGTCGTGAAATAAAAAATATATAGTTCTTCCCATTGAGTTACGGGCCGTCCCGCCACCGCTGACGATAGATGGCGCAAGTAGTGTCGGAGCGCTCCTGTCTTGGAATCCTGGGTATGGACTTGTTTCATTGGTGTTAACGCAAATTGTTGTGCCTTGGTCAAGAATATGGTTACGTAGCGTAGGATGGCTAGACAGTTGGGTGTGTCGAGCGCGCCGGATCTCCCATGCATCGCCGCGGCCGGTTTGGAAAATCACCGTCAGGGGCGCTCTCCTCCGCGTGTATGCTGCTAGGCGCGCGCAGCTGGCGCAGGGATTTCCGTGCGGCAAGGCGGGTAGCGACGAGTTCGCGCCCGCTTTCACCTGTTCTTCAGCGCTCGTGTGAGTTTATTTCAACCGTTCCTGCATGCCCGTCTGTCAGGTGACACGCGGAGAGCATGGACGTTGCCTCGCCAACTTCCGGCGTAAAGAAAAAGCAGAGAGCGAAGCACTGCTTCGTTCCAGGATGCACGACAGGCTACAGGTCTGCAAGAGAAAAACACACGTTGTTCGCCGTCCCGAAGGACCCAGCCCTGCTCTCTCAGTGGGACAGGAATACTCCGAGGGGAGAAACGCATCATCAGGGAAAATCCGCGGTGTGCGCACTTCACTTCGACGAGCGGTACATCGAGCGAAACTTCTCTGGAGTATCGCTCGATCCGTTCGAGATATCGCTGTAGGAAACTATGAATGATGTTTTGTGGTTCCTAGCGTCCTGCTGAACACGTCTGCGGCCTTACTTTTTGAAATCCGAATTTCGGTTCAGCATCCCTTTAAGCTGATTGCATGCACGTCGCAACACGACTTTATGAAGCTCGCCTTTCGCACAGAGGTTTCTGCTGTTTACACCACGGACTCTCCATAACCTAATTTGCGTCGCAATGTCACACTGGTGTCCACTTTTGTCGATGGTAATTTCTATGCAACGACATGAAAATCAAGCGGATGTGTCATCATTGGACTGTTCGGTGTGCCTGGGTATTCAAGAGGTTATATTAGGCCAGGCTAAAATATGCTTCCCCAGACTCAGGCTGTTTCTGTCCTTTGTGTTCTGTTATGACCCGTTTTAAGTTACGTGACTAAAATGCGACGGTATCTAATAATTGTTTGCGGTACTGTCATTCTTGTCCTGATTAGGCTCCAAACAGAACGCTGACTGCAAGATATGCCTTTTCATGGTACCATGATAGAGTATGTTCATTCTCAGAGTGCTTGTGGGTCTTGCAAATGGCTGTAAAGATCGTCGCTGTACTTCGATCCCGTGTTC
This sequence comes from Ixodes persulcatus, assembly GCA_013358835.2. Classification (NCBI taxonomy): domain Eukaryota; kingdom Metazoa; phylum Arthropoda; class Arachnida; order Ixodida; family Ixodidae; genus Ixodes; species Ixodes persulcatus. Next base: position 52,288 of record JABSTQ010004857.1, on the reverse strand, counting down.
CAATACCTATGTCCTGCCTAAGGCAGCGTGATTCCGTCAATCAAACTGCACTCATATGGTGAGGAGGCACAATCATGTTTGATCAATCGAAAATATGCCTTTACTCATTGAAGACAAATACGGTCACTACTGGTTTGTAGGTACCTTTAGGTTTGGTCTAGAGGCAGCCTTGAAGACCTGTTCACGCATGCAGCCGACAATATCCAGGACAGCCTTACGATGTTCAGTAGTGTTGCGATTATGGTGTGAAAAGGACGGTACACAAGAGAAAGATATATTTGTTACCATGTGGAAGATCATATGCCATAAGCCATTCTGTATGGGGGTTAGCACAAAAGTAATTCTTCTTGCTTTTTCGCGAGAACGTTTAATTGCCAAAGTTACGACAATTACATTGCCTATTTATGAATCTTTCGTTCAGGAATGGTTCATGTAACATGTATAATATGCAAAAACAGTAAGGGCGCAGGCTAGCTGGTGTAGTTTTACCATTTTTTAGACCACCAGAGACTGGGTGGAAGAAACACGTCGTCGTGCTTCTTCCGCCCAGTCTCAGGTGGTCCAAAAAAATGTATAATATGTTACTTCGCTCACTCTCTTTTAAAATCAATTTTGTATTTCATTGCTAGTTTTCAACGTTGAATAACAATGTGAAGTGCCGAAAATTCATTGTTTGCTTTGTGTCATGACAACTTTTCGCGTTGTTTCTCGCCAGCCATGTCTGCTCTTGAATCGCAGGGGACTCGCACCAGAGATGTGCAGTGTCCTCAGACATATTTTAATGTTAAAGTGCCTACGCAGTTTAGCGTCGATTCATTTGATAGACGTGACGCAGCGGCTTGAAACGCGAAATTTCATCACGGCTGCTGATACCTCGGCGGACGTTTCACGTCTTTCGAAAGCGTAGTACACGAGAGCAAATAAAAAAAAATTCCCCATTTTTTTCATATTACCTCGGAATCGTCATCTCCATTACTTAACTCGCGAACGAGAACGTTGCGGTGAGGATAGAACGACTTCAAGTGCGCATTTACCTTCGTCGAAGCTCCAAAATCGGGTCGACTATCGAATCCAGGTTTATCAGACTTTCATAATGCCATGCCAATTTATTCTGCAAAAGAACACTGCCGACAAGTGGTCGGGAAAAGGTCCGCACGCAGCGCATTTCGGCCCCAGCATAGCCAAAACACCGCTGACGCCGCGCTCGGATAGCATGGATGGATGGATGGATGAATACGGCTGAGCCCTTTGGATCGGGCGGTAGCTTACGCCACCTAGCCATTTTGTCTTACCCTTTAAGCTTAGAATATTTAAATGTGAAAACTATATTCACTCTGTACTGAAAAGAAAGTGAGGCTATAAATCCCCCTTGCCATCAGTTAATAAGAAAATGCCTAGTTTTCTCTCGCTTTCTGCCACCATTCACTTAATCTTTGCTTGGTAATCTCTACTGTCTTGAAATCCACTTTTCCTTCGCTGTCTCTAAAACCCAATGACCTTATTAAATCTATGTTGTCTTCGGTATGCATAGGGTGAAGCCCTTTACAGTAGAGTACCAAGTGCTCAGCCGTCTCGTCCTCCTCTCCACAAGCAGCGCACACTGTGTCCATTTCCTGGTACTTCGCTCTGTATGTTCTGGTTCGCAAAACACCTGTCCTTGCCTCAAACAACAATGAGCTTCCCCTAGAATTGTCATAAATGCTTTCTTTGGCAATAACTGTTTTGTTTAATCTATAGCCTTCCAGAGCCTTCTTTGTCTGCATTCCCTCTAGCCACCGATCTCTTTCTGTGGCTTTAACTTCCTTCTTAACTGAGACCTGCTCTTCCGTAACCCCACTATAGCCTAAAAACTTTCCTCTTAATTTCCTAGTGCGCTGTCTCCATTTTGTGTCTATACTCCTCATGTATAAATAGCTGAAAACCCTTCGTGCCCATTGCTCCCCACCCATTTGCCTCAAGCGATCCTCAAATTCTATCTTGCTCACAGCTTCCCTGCCCTCAAACGATGCCCATCCCATGTCTCCTTGTACTCCCTGGTTCGGTGTTTTGCAATGTGCCCCCAAAGCCAGCCTACCTACTCCACGCTGTTTTATTTCTAGTCTTGCATGCACTTCGGATTTCATGCATAGCACTGCGTTTCCAAAAGTCAAGCCAGGCACCATGACCCCTTTCCAAATCTCTCTCACCACCTCATACCTGTTGTAATTCCAAAGTGCTCTATTTTTCATTACAGCCGCATTTCTGTTGCCCTTACCTATTATATACTTTTCATGCTCACTGAGATATTCTGCACCACCACATATCCATACTCCTAGATACTTGTATTTAGTAGCTCTCTCAACTGTGATATTCTGTATCTTCAGTCTCTCAACATCATCATTGTTAAAAATCATGACTGCTGATTTTTCACTACTGAATTCTAAACCTAATTCCTCTCCTTCCCTACCACAGATGCTCATTAATTCCTGCAAATCTATCCTGTTGTTAGCCATTAGTACGATATCATCCGCATATATCAGTCCCGGTAAAGATTGCTGAATTATGTCGCCTCCTGGCGACATATTTCCCTCTCGGTGCCGCGCGCCGGCCGCCGCTCGACACACCCAACTCTCTAGCCACCATACGTAGCGTTTTTATACTTCGTTTCACCTTATCTGCGAGCGAAGCCAAAGCTAGAAGCGCGAGACCAGCGCTTTTTGCGTTTCTCCCCAGCTCGCGCGCTCGAGCAAAGCCTGAACGCACGGAGCTTTCGTGCTCGCGCTTCCAGCTTTGCCTTCGCTCGCACATAAGGTGAAACGAAGTATAGTGCGGCTTTTAATCACATCGGGTGATGTAGAACTAAACCCCGGCTCTGATAAAGCCTCCATGCTAGAGTCCATTCTAGCAGCCGTCAAACGTACAGAAGCTGGATAGTCCGAAATGGTGGCTTCTATCACGACGCTTCAAAACAACCAAAGCACAACCGATGCACTGGTCAATAAGCTCTTGGCCAGGGTCGCTACGGTCGAATGTGGTCTCGCGGAAGTATCGCTAAAAGCGCCATAGAACTCGTTCACTGATAATCATAATACAAAAGGCATTGAACCCTTGGAAATTGAAGCAAGATATTGACGACGCAGAGCATAGGCTTCGGCGGTCAAATTTCTTGTTTCTTGGCATCCCGGATTCTCAGTCCGAATCGCGGCCTCAATCGGAAAAATAGGTTATCGAGTCTTGTGGGGAGAAGCTCGGGGAACTGCCGCTGAATGCCAACAATCTTGAACACTCTCATCATTTGGGTCGTTTTTGCCCTGACAAAATGCGACCGATTATTGTGAATTTTCTCCGGTTTAAAGATGAAACTCCAACCTTATCGGCGGGATCCAAACCAAAAGGTTCCCATTTTCCTGTTCGAGAAGACCTTTCGCCTTCTACAAAACCGGAAAACGCCTCTTTCAAAATTCACTTTGAAAAGATCCGCATGCTAAACAAATGCTTTGTATATTATGCTGCTTCAGACGCTGTAAGACAATCGACCACATTGCTACATTCAGCGATAAACTGCTCGCCTAATATTTCACGTTCAATGACGCGCACAATAACGAAAAGTTCTTTATATCACGTGTTATTTGTAAATAAACGCAGTCTCATGAAAAAAGGGGAGGAGGTGGGCAGTATTCTTGAAGATAGTAACTTCGATATTACTGTGCTGACCAAGACATGATTGAGGCCAAACATTCGTGATGACGAGTTGTTTTCCCGGTAGTCTATTTTTTGTATCTACTGGTGGGACAGGCCTGTGCAACGCGGCGGCGGTGTTCTTAACGTTGTTAAAAGGAACATTGCTTCCTTTGGCATTGAGTTACAAATCAGTTTGGAACTTGCTTGCGTTTGTCTTTTTTCAGCTAAAGTTAAAACTGCACTTGCCGTTTGCTAGATACACCAAAATAGTGATTCTACGTTCACAAATGAATTGCATAAACCCCTCTTAGAAATTATTACGCGCCTTCCAAAAGCGAACCTACTGTTGTTAGGGGACTTCAACTTCCCTAGCATAGGCTGGTCAAGTTTAACAGCTACCGCATCACGAGATTCCAGTGAGTTTCTTCGAACTATGTTTCCTATCAATCATAACACAAGTAGTTGAACGCCCAACCAGTGGTGACAACATCCTCGATCATGTACTCACGTCGTCCCCCGATCCTGTTCAGTCTTTTACCTACAGCAACGGTTTCAGTGACCATGAACTCTTGAATGTCCTGCTATCTCTTCCCATTTGGATTAGAATTTCTATTAAAGAAGTAATGCGGTACTTTAATAGAGCTGATTTTGTGTCAATGAATAGCCATCTGACCACTATCTTACACTTATCAAATCAAAATTAATCTAGAAATTGTAGAAAAAAACTGGACTTTATGTGAAAATAAACTCAATGATCTTATTCAGGCATTTTTACCATGTGTACAAACTCGAGGTGGTGGCTTTCAGCTCTGGTATTATAAAACACTTAAATCTCTTGATAATAAGAAAAGGCGCCTCTTTCGGAGAGCAAAAATGACCAGTTGCTCAAGTACTAGGGACAAATACTACGCTTACCTTAAGGAATGAACTCGTCTAATTAAATTATCAAAAAGAAAATATTTTATCAGGACCTTACCAGCCATTCTTCAGTACAATCCCACGAAGTTTTGGAATTTAATGTCACCAAAAAGCAAAACACCCATAGTTCAATTTTTTTATCAGAGCGGCAACCCCGTTTAAAAAAAACTGTGCTCACATGTCATGAATAATTTTTTTGCCTCCATTTTTAGTAACGAGAGCTCCCTAAATATGCCCGTACTTCCAGTTGTCCAGTATGGAGCATATGGCCCCCATCTGTGTTTCATATGCCGTTTTTGCAGCTCTCATCGACAGGTTGAAGCATTCGTCATCCTCAGGGTCAGATAACATATCATCCAAATTTTTAGAAAGTTCGAAAAAGGTGTCTAGTAACTTTTTGCGAGTTGAATTTAATCAGTCGCTATCCGATGGTTACCGTCTTTTGATTTAAAATCGTAAGGTTGTTCCGATCCACAAAAACGGCAATCGCTCTTCGCCTTCCAACTATCACCCAATTTCATTAAAACTTCCGTCTCATCGAAGCTTCTGGAACGTATTATCGACTCTCGCATAATGTCTCATTTATATTGCAATAATTTCTTTTGCAAGCACCGACATGATTTTTGTAGAGTCTCTTCTTGCAAGACACAGCTGTTCGAAATTACGCGTGACTTCCATTGCCATCTTCGATCTCGTAGCAAAACTGACGCAATATTTTTAGAATTTTAAAAGGCGTTTGAACATGCTTCACATCTCCATTTAATTTCAAAACTATCTCGTTTTCATTTAGACTCACAAGTTTTACCGTGGATATGCAGTTTTCTTGCTTCGCGAATACAGTGCACAGTCTTAAATAAAAATGAATCTAATTTCCTGAATGTCAGCTCCGATGGGCCTCAGGGCACAGTTCTTGATCCTCTTCTTTTTTTTTTAATATTCATTAATGACCTACCAAATTTTATTTCTTCTAACATACGGATTTTCGCAGACGAGTGTGTGCTGTATCACAAAATCACCTCACCTAATGACCAAACTCTCCCTCAAAACGACCGAGTACGAGCATCCCAATGGTGTAACAACTGACTGATGTTATTAAATAAATCTAAGTGCAAACTAATTTGCTTTTCTCGAGAGAGAGCCCCGTCCTTCTTTTACTACGTGCTAGATGACAAGAATATTGAAAAAAGTCAATGAGTACAAATATATCGGTGTCGTACTAACTTCCGATATGACATGGATTAACCAGATTAGCACCATTTCTTCGGACGCAGCAAGGACTTTTGACTACATCCGGCGTTGCCTGAGTACTGCGCCTCCGAAACAAAGGAAGCTTGCCTACAAAACTTTTATTCGACGACAATTAGAATATGCCGCCGCAATCTGGAATCATCACAAAAATTACTTAATCGCTCAACTTGAAGCAGTTCAAAACCGAGCTTCCCTCTACATTTCCCTTAAATACAATTATACAGCCAGTGTCTCTTCAAAGAAAATAAACCTAAATTTATTTGTTCTTGAGGCACGCCGCATCGTACCGGCGTGCGGTCGTGTATCACTACTGTGTGGTGCACGTTAAAGACCCCAGGCTAGCAGTCGTACTGTACTGGCTAAATTGCTCATCTACAGCGAGTGACTCGTCGCAACTTTAAAATGGCTGACCAACTACACGCTGTATAAATATCCAACACAACCCCAAAGGTAGCAAATCATTCCTACCACTAACAATTGTGGAGTGGAACGGTCTTCCAGAATTTCTCGTGATAACAACTGGCCCAGTGGTTTTTAAAAGCTCCATCGTGTTGCATTTTCGCTCTGCTGATTAGCTTTCCACTGTTGCTACTTTTCAGTTTTTGTTCGCGTTAGTGTGAGCTGTTTCTGTTGTTGTTGTTTTTTTTGTACTTTGTGTTTCCAAATTTTTATGGTATAATTTGTGGGAATAAAAGAAATTGCGTACCTTTACGTCCCGCGATCGGTGCTCAAAGGAGAATCCGATGCCCGTCCCACCGCGCGGCCGACAGCTACCAGCGAGGGCGGTCGCCGCGCCGGGTTCAGCCAACGCCATGCCAACAACGATGATCCCGGTATCCAACAGCGTTTATTGAGTACCAGGGGTCCCCAAAAAGACACTGCGGTCAAGCGAGCCGTGGACACAGTGTGCACGCAGCGCCCACCGACCTGAAATCCAAAGGGGTAATTGCGAGCGGAGTCACCGCCGGTCGGACGAGCTCTCGCCGCTACCCGTCGTCGCAGGAGTTCGGGGCCAGGGCTCTCGGCAGATGGACGTCCACAGCTATTGGGGACGCCGACTGTCAGAGCCAGGGGAATCACTAGCGTGGAGTCATCGCCGGTCGGACGAGCTCGCGCCGCGACTCGACCCGTTGCCCGGGTCCAATCCAGGACTCCCCGACCACACGGCCGACCACTCGGAGGGCACGCCCGACTCTCCCCCGCGATCTCGGTCGTCTCCAAAAACGGGAGACGTGCGGAGGAGTGCGAGAGAGCGGGGCAGCATGGTGACGTAGTCTCTCCGACACTATACTCGCGGTCAGCTTTCTGTGGCAATGCAGTCAATGCTAGGGGAGAGGGTGCACCAACCGCTGTACACGCGCTTTCCTCCTCTCTTCGGATTGCCACAGAAAGCTGACGGCGAGTATATACGGAGCGAGCGGGCTCGAAGTCAGACGGCTTCGCCCGGAACGTCCTCGGCTTACGCCTTCTCGGAGGAGGAAAACCAGTGGCTCCCACAAATTTCGTGGGACGCCCCCTCCTTATGTAATACACTCACACGAGGGCCCTTAAGAAAAAGAAATACATGGACAGTGAAAAGGCATTGAAAGCATGCGTGTCACCAGCTGTCTGCGAGAGCTCTGCAAAATCCCGAGCAGTTCCAAGAGATGTTTCTACAACTCTTCGAAGAGGGGGTGGAGCACGTGAAAGATTTAATTCACAAAGTCAAGGCAGGTACCTTGGTTACGCCCGTGAAACAGAGACTTCGCCGTCTTCCACTGACAGTACAAAACAAAGTCTCCAAGGAGTTACAGAAGTTAGAAATGGCAGGGGTGATCGAGAAAATCAATGCATCAGAGTTGGGTTTTCCCAATTGTCGTTGCTTGGAAGGAGATGGAAGAAATTAGACTCGGCGTCGTTTTACCGAAACCAAACCAAGCATTCGTCATTGACGGTCATCCACTTCCACACCCTAAATAAATGTTTCACCAATTATACAGGAATGACTGTGTTCTTCAAGATGGACATCTGATCGGCCTACCATTAGATGGAGCTAGCGAAGGAGAGCAGAGACTTTACCACGTTTATAACACAAGACGGACTTTACCGCTTTAAGGGGGTTTGCTCGGGCCTAGATGGGGCAGCAGCAGCCCTTCGGAAAATGTTGTCAGCAGATCTTAAGGGATGCCAAGGCACAGTCTACTACCTTGACGATATTCTCGTCACAGGGATATCACAACAAGACCATGATGAGAACTTGAAACAAGTCCTACCAAGCATGGCAAAAAGTTGCTTGAGACTCAACAGACACAAATGTACATTTTCGGTCAGGGAGTTGGGATTCCTTGGACACCAATCACCCAAAGAAAGTATCAAACAGCAGGAGGAACACTCTACATTACCAGCAAGGTGCCATTCCCTGCAGATGACAAGTTCCTACAGTCCTTCCTCGGGCAGGCGTCTTACTCTTTGAAGTTCGTTCCACAATATGCACCAGTGATTGATCCGCTCCGCGCTTTGCTACGCAAAGGTGTTGCGTTTTTTGTGGACTTTTGAGCAATCACGTGCGTTCGAAGAGGTCAAGAACGTGACCAAGAACTGTGCTACTCTATAAATCTTTGGCCCTACACTTCAAATGATCGTAACAACATATGCCTCCAGCTACGGACTGGGAGCTGTCCTACAACAGCTCCATTCAGAAGGTATCGGAACAGTGTCGTTCGCGTCAAGGATATTGTCTGAGACGAAGCGAAGATACTTAGTTGGAGAGCGAGAACCACTGGCTTGCCTTCGGGTTTACGAAAGGTAGACAACGTTTCTGCTCGCAAGACGCTTTATTTTTTATACAGATCACCGGGCCTTTATGACATTACTTTCCACACAAGGATCTGACAGGCAACCCATCCGCACCGCACCCTGGTATGCAAGGCTACTACAGTTCAACTACGAAATACAGTACCGGCGGGGCGAATAGATATGTGATTGCAGACGCGGTCTCGAGACTTCCCATTGACAAAGACATGATCAGTCCAGCGATGCCGAGGACACCGAAATAGTATATACTGTTTGAGCACGCCTTCGAAGCGTCACTATGGATGAGCTTCAGAAGGAGACGTCGCAAGATGCAACAGAGGAAAATGTTGCTGATAATATCAGTTCCCGAACACATGGAGAGTTGCAAGCAGAATCTACCTTGCTACCCTTCAAACTTCACGAACAACTTTCAGTTGTTCAAGCCCTGGTTCTACGTAACCAGAAGATCGTACCACCAACCACGCTTCATCGTCGGATCAGGGGCATAGCTCACGAATCTCCTCCCGAGATTGCACAAACCAAACACGGACTACGATACCGCTATTGATGACCAAGAATGGACGCTGAGGTCAATGACTACATTACAAGCTGCATGGTGTGCCAGCAACATGACAAGACCGTAAAAGCAGCACCTGCTCTAATGCAACCAGTGCTTTACCCAACAGGAGCATGGAAGCAGATTGGAATTGACTTCTTCGGACCATTTACAAATTTCCCAGGCAACTGCAGATATGCCATCACCGCGGTCAATACTTCAGCAAGTGGTCAGAGGTTGTATTCTGCTCACACCCAACGAGAGCTGCTTTGATAAGCTTCCTACAGGAGAAGATTACACACAAGTACTAGTGTCCGACCACGGCTCACAGTTCAACTACGAGTTCATGTCTCTACCGTTCAAGAACTTTCTACGGGACAGAGGTATCGTTATTGTGCATTCGAAGTGATCTATTCATCGTCCTCAGGCCAACGGACAGGTTGAACGCTTCAAAAGGGAGCTCAAACAATACATTCAAAGCATCTTGTTTGAGAAGGGCGAGATCCAGACTGAATCGTTCTTGGGAGTTTACCGTTGTACGCCACAGGCAGCTACAAATATGTCCCCATCAGTGTTACTACATTAACAACCAATGCGCACGAGACTTGGCTTCATGGGGCTACCGTATATAGGCATTTCAGAAGATGACAAGGGCGCAATTAATTACCTGTGTGGCAGGGTGAACAAGTACCCGAATAACTTCAAAAGTTACTCCGACGAACGCCGAGTGGTCAAGAATCAGAAGTTCAGAGGAGAAGACGACACGCGCGTTCGACAGCTAGGACACGCAGCAAAGGAGAGTTCATAATTTATTCCTGCAGTAATGATCAAGAAGGCGCTCGGACCTGCAACTTCTTTTCTAACAGAAGATATAAACTGTGAGAACGGCAAACCAGAGCTATCGCGCCAACAGGTCCCGCTGCAACATACGCACCGAGGGCCGAATCATTCGTCCAATCCAGGCCCAAGAGAAATAAGCGGCCATTGGATCGTTACTCTCCGTAAAAAAAACTTTACTTTGGGGGGCCGGGGGGGGGGGGGGGGGGTTATGTCGTGTTGGCTGTGAAAGAAGAAGCCAGGGCTGGAGGTGGTGCGAGCGAGAGAAAGAAAAAGTGGAAAAGGTTAGAAAAAAGATGCACTGCGACTAGATCAATCCAATGTATGTCGATTTACATACAATGTAAGAATAAGGTCATAATTAGCTAAATATTGAATTTCAAATTGATGAATACGCATTCATCCACCTTAAGGTGCTGTCTTTAATACTTACACTAAAAATAATTGTTGTGTTGAAACGCTTATCTAGGTCTCCTCATTCAGTTTTTCCCCCTTTATTGATGTTCTTTTTTCCTATCCCTCGAGACTACAACAGGTCCCTAATTTGGCCCCTTAGCCAGAAAGTTTGGAGACCCCAGGACTAGACAAATGGCGGCGACAAGGAGACAGCTCACTAATAATTAAACAGATGTATTTCACGTCTATGTGCAGAATGACTTGGCCTCGGCGAGTCGGCGCGATACACTTCTCGTATCACCTTACCATGGACCGCAAAGGACGCTACGAGTCACCGGAGCCAATGTATAGCTCGAAGGTGTCACGTGCCCTTCCGGTTGCGCGGTGCGGCGCAGGGAGCGGGAAGTCACGTGAAAAGCTACGAGCTATTAATTGGTTCCGGAAGCTCGTAGCGTCCATCGTAGAAGATCGTAAGGTGAAGCGCAGTGTATCTGACTATGCCAAAAGGCTAAAAAAAAAACATTCGCACGTGCGTGTGCGTGCGTGTGTGTGTGTGTGTGTGTGTGTGTGTGTGTGTGTGTGTGTGTGTGTGTCTCTGTGTGTGTGTGTCTGTGTGTGTGTGTCTGTGTGTGTGTGCGTGTGTCTGTGTGTGTGTGTGTGTGTGTTTCTTCTGTTGCTTCTAATGCCCGCGTCTCACTAGAGCGACAAACAGAAACAAAAGACAACGACAAGCCTCAAACAAGAGTCTTTCGGGATTTGACAGGCTTTGCAGAATAAAGGAGGCTATGCTCAAACACGAGCATCATGCACGCGAGGGTATCTTTGGCAGGCTTGCAATCGCTCGTGCTTACTTCACGAGCACCGAACGACTAAACGCCTGCCAAAGGTACCATCGCGAGCATGCTGCATGGGTTTGAGGCTTGTCGCTGTCTGTTGTCTCTGTCTTTCGCTCTAGTGGGACACGGGCATAAGCAACATTCCTCAAGGATATAGACGCTTTCAGCGCGCGCCAAATTGAGCCGCCATAGCCGACCTTCTCTTGTCTTACCGAGATGCCGAGCCACTGAAGCGGGCGTTGACGAGTCTCCACAAGGGCCTGTGATGGGGAGAAGGACGCGGTAGAATCTAAAATGGCAATGACCTGACCTACTGTGGTAATGATGCTGTGGAGCGAACGGAATAAGAAGAAACAAAAACTGAAGGTCGGTTATGGCGGCGCCCATGCACAGCTGCCTGAAAGCGTCTATAGAAAGCAAACGTAAACATCAAATAAAAACAAAGAAGTCGATGGCTGTCGGCGTGTTTGTTCCACGGTGGCAAAATCTGGAGCCATCAAGAGGTCAAGACGCAACGTGCAAGACCGATAACGTGACGCCGGTCGCCGGGACGCCAATTGTCCAGAGCAACCCAGAGCCCTGGACGCTGCTTGAAGCATATTTTTTTTCTTTTTTTCATTTTTAAAAAGACGCGCATGTCACCCATTTTCTTTCATCTTATTTTTGTTTAAACCATCTTTAGACCGCCCTTCCCTGTCTTTCTCCTCTTGCAGTCTGTCGTTCCAGCAAGGCGTTCTGTAGTGCATGGTGAGTAGTTTACGAGTACGGCGCGTGCTACCTACCGTCTCGGTGTCGCTGTACGTGCCGGCTGATGGATTTCACATGTGAGTACTGCGTCACTAAACTGGACAGAGAGAAAGTTGGGGCCGAAGTTCGCAGAGTGTGCTGAAAGGATTCTCATGACGATGGCGTCACGCGGGACGAGATGTCAATCATCCAAACTCTCGGTGCTCAAATTCCAGCGAGATTGTGAAATACAAAGACGTAGCGAGTTTCATCGAAGCGCGCGTGAGCAACACCCTGGGGCCAGTCGATTGAACGGCCGCACTGATGACGTCGCGCCCGCGTGTCCCTTCATTCTTACGCCGCGTTGGAGTCAATGCTGTCTGGATTGTCCCTAGGCGGAATGTGAATACTCTGGAGTTTCTTGTCGCAAGATCGTCGTTTGTGGAAGTTATTGGTGACGACAAAGTGTCGTTTCACAACTTCGGGAAGGAGTTATTTGAGGCCAAAATCTTCACTTCGGAATCGAGGCGAAGATTGAACTTTCTGATATTGTGGTGCCGTCACTGTCAACAACGCTACCGGGGTCACCCAGAGGCGGTGTGTGTAGTGACGTCGGTAGTGTTTGAGGGATGAGGGGCGACGGGGAACGGCGACAAAAGACCGAGGGAAGGGAAATAAAAAATGGTACGACCAACACACACACACAAATATAGGTTCGAAAGTGCCGTAGATAGTGTTCGGGAGTGAGAGGGAGAGAGAGAAAGGGGGGTGATGGTAGTGAAGAAGAGAGATATCGCTTCCCTGAATTTTTTTATTACCTCTTTCTGAAATGTTTGGGCACTATATAGGAGGCCATGGTCTGGGGTTGAGGACCCCCCCCCCTTCTCTCTTACCTCTTTAATCCCCGTGTCCTCTCTTTTGACGCCACCGAGGGGGGGGGGGGAGATGAATCGTCCTCCTCCCCGTCCCCCTGTCTCGACGCCCCCGCTTAGAGGCGTTCCAACTGAGCAACGACGGGGGGCAGCACAGCGTGCAATTTTCGAAATAATGGTTCTAGTTAAAGGACCCATGAAACAATTTTCAGACTTCCGTCCAAATAAGATGGCGTTTGGGAATGCCCCTCAACTCATACAAAGTTTTCCTGGGTCACGTGCGCATGACGCGCCGCGGGGTACGTGGCTTCCGGCCTTGTCCTCTCCTTAGCACTGTGGACGTTGCTACAGCGAGAGCAGACTCTCCCCTCTCTCCCCATTAATAGGCTGCTATTAGCGGCGAGAAGTTGTGGTGGCGCCCTCTTATGGTTCCCCCTTGTTACGTCATTACCTTGCAAACAACAAGTTCGATGGTGTTTGTAAATAGCATGGTGGAAGCTTGAAATCATTGCGCTCTTAAAGGAACACTGCCAACACCGTCAAAATTAAAGTTCTTTCATTCCTCTTATTTCCGTCGATGATAATCCCCTTTCTTACGTCATAGTCAGCGTTCGGCCAATCGTGGAAGGCCGACCACAGCGACGCTTGTGTTCGCTCTCGGGGCTAATACTTCGTCTCACCTTAGCACGGACTAGGGTGCCTCAATGTCCTTCTGTTAAGGGTGATGCCACCCTTTGTAGTACCCGATGCCGACAGCACGCGCTCACGGGGAAAATACAAAGAAATCGACGAAAACAAAAATGTCGCCATAGCACAGTCAGCGCCACAAACGCGTGCAGGGACACGCTCTGTCACGCGCTTCTGAACAAAAAAAGAAAGATAAAAGTGTGGGACAAAATGGCGAGATGTCTCCACCCTAAGCAAAGCGCACATGAAGGCACCCTAGCACGGACTATTGTTACACGCGCATGCTAAACGCGCGAGCTATTTGGTTTTTGTGAAGCCTCGGTGGCTGCACGAGCGCTCGTGCAGCGAGTGCTCCAGTCAAGGCAGTCAATGCTACCAGCTCGCGCTTGCACAGCCTTCGCAGTTAGTCCGTGCTAAGGTGAGACGAAGTATGACCTGCCATTTTGACGGTGTGGAATTCAGGTTGCAAAAAAAACCCTGGAAGCTAGCCATCAGCACGCGCTCAGCAGTCGACTCTGTTTCACCTTGCGTTGTACCGCAGGAAAGACTACAAGTGCGAGCTCCTTGCTCTGTGGCACACCTCGGCGGCACGAGCTCTCGTGCACCAAGGGCAGTTGCCAACGCTATGAGCTCGCGCTTCTAGCCTTCGCTGCGGTACAACACAAGGTGAAACGGAGTATTGGCGACGTGAGCGATCGAAAGCGTCGCTGTGGTCGGCCCACCACGATTGGTCGAATGCTGACTATGACGTCAGCAAAGGATGTCTCATCGACGGAAATAAGAGGAATGTAAGAACTTCAATTTTGACGGTGTGGACAGTGTTGCTTTTAGAGCGCTATGATTTCAGGCCTCCACCATGCCCATTACAAACACCATCAAACTTGTTGTTCACAAGGTAATGGCGTCACAAAAGGTAACCGAACGAGGGCGCCACCGAAATATCTCGCCGCTAATAGTTGCAGGCAGGCGAACCAGGCGCACGAGAAAGAAAACGAACCACCGAGCTGCCGAAACGTGCCGTTTTTATAGACCAACTCAACTTGCTGACGTCATACGACCGCGGTGACGCTGCTGTCGGTACTGCGCATGCGCTAACGCTTCATTCCTCCCAAATTTGGCTTCTGCGCATGCGCAGTGCCCACACCTGTTGTGGGCAAAGCGGGCTTGTTTGTAAACAGTGTGTTGGTTTATATCGCGTTGATCACACCGCTCGTCCGGTAGCAGCCAGCCAACGTAGCTAGGCAGCAGAGCAGCGGGGAGGGGATGCTTTGACTTACTCCGGATAGATGGCGCTGCGAAAACTTCGTGTCTCTGGCTCTGAGGAGAAAGAAGACGTATCGTTCTTTTCGGGGTCTCTTTTAAACGTCGTGTCGCGCTTGACGACGTGGATTTTTTGCATGAACGTAGTGCACAACATTCAGAGGAATCTCCCCGGAACATTTGGTGGTAAGTGCGCCTCCAATACTGAAACAGTCCTGCACTGGACAGTGTGAAAAACTCTAAGCCTAAGAAGAACGGTTGAAAGTCTGACATTTTTTTGCACCTAACATCGTAAGTGCCAATCCAAGCGATGTCTATCAAGACTCGGAGTCAAGTGGCGAAAGAGGACGATCCACTTATCCAATGTGCCAAGTGTGGGCGGTGGGCGTATATCCTAACGGAAACCGAGTTCAAGACCGCCAAGGAGGCTGAGGGCGACAAATTCGTCTGCAGACTGTGTCAGACCATCGAAGAGCTGGCCAAGTCCCACCACGAAGAAATTGAGAAACTGGAACAGAGCTTCAACGAGAGGTTCAAACACCTGGAAGACGCCGTCAAAACAAGCGCACCAGCCCCCAATGACGAGTGTCACACTCTCAAAGATTGTGTAGCGGAGCTTCTACATCGACTCCAGGTACTCGAAAAATCAATAGAATGTCGTGTGGGTCAAAATATTGAACAAAATAGAGCCTCCCTGGAACTGAAAGACATTCTTCCAGTTGAAGGTGTCATACACCATGACGACATTGCTGCCAAGGCTTCAGAACGTCAACTTCAACAAAGTCAGTTGATCGGTTCGCAAAATGGCTCAATGCCCCTCCACATTCAGTGTAGCGGTGACCTCACTCCTACACAGAAGCAGATCGCCTTAACAAGAATGGTGTCATCTGAAGCTCATTTAAACGAGGAGAACGTAGATGAGAAAGTTGCTGGGACGAACCAAATGCATAAGACAACTGCATGCTCAATCAGTTGCATGACACAGACTTCGAATAGCTTTCCAGAGCAGGCTGACCCAGATGAACCGATCCGGCCCCCATCGGGGGTACATCGAGAAGTTATTGTAGCCGGAGACAGCAATGTGGCCCTTTTTGCGCGAGCTCTCTCTGAGGAAGTCGGCGACCCCCACAGTTTGGAAATTATGTTGAACAGAGGAGCCACTTTAGAACAGATTCACGAACTGATTGACACATACGAAGAGCGGGCAAGGCAAGTACCCCGTATGTACATCCTACATGTCGGAGTGAATAATATTCTCCAGGGTGATCAACCAGATACCATAATAGAATGCTTGCGACAGAGATGGGCGAAGCGAAAAGCTGCACTAGCCATCTGCTCAGTGCCAGAAATCCGAGCCAGAGGAAAGGAGCTTCAAGCTAGGACAATGATGCTTAATGCCAAACTAAAACACCTCTGCCAGAATATCAAAGCACGCTTTATAGACTTCACCCGGGACTTCGAAGACACGAACGCAGTCGAGAAGAATGGTCTTCATTATCGACCATTGGGAGTTCAGATGGTGACAAACCGGATGGGGCTATTGCATGCCGCTTTTTAGGGTTCCGTTCACGAGGGAACCAACGATCAGGACGGTCTATATACAACAGGAAAAACAAGAACCAAGCACCCCTACGTCGTGTGCCAGATGTGCGACACGACTACCCAGCAGTGGATTCTTGTGCACCCAATGTCCATTGTCACACCACGAGACAACAGATGATGCCCGGAAGCTCCGGACACAAGCAAACACCAGCAGTGATTGGCCCAGGGTTTTATTCGGAGTACCTCAAGGAATACCCACCACTAGTGAGAGCAGAGATGAGGACTCCCCCTGTCTGCCCAACATGGCATGGACACCTTCAAAGAGAAGTTCACACGATACCACCGATGAAAGACACCGATCAAAGGCACAGAACAGAGGCGGTCTGGGAAAACTCGCCGAACAACTTGCGCCTCTGAGACAGGCCCCGAACCCCAGCTGCCGCCCCTTTCCTACTCACGAGAACATCCAATCAGCTAGAAAGGCCTCCCCCTATGCTGAACCTCCGACCAAACCCGTGGGTTGCCGGAGACTTGCTTCGACCCTCTCCTGCTCTCTCAGCACTGGAGTTGACACACATTGTACACCAAGTAGTGCGACAGCAGATCGAAGCGATGCAGAATCAGAACTGACAAAAATGTGCAGAGTGAGTGCGAAAGACGCAGGTGATCGCACTTTTATTCCTAATCGGAGAGCAAATAAGCGCAAGCGAAAACAGGAAAGTGTGCAAGTAGGTTTTTTGAATATGAATGGTGCGAGACGTGAACAGAAGTGGCGTGAGTTGTTTAGTTCTCTCCACAACGCTATTGTTTGTACGAGACCTCGTGCATAGGAGGCACTTTCCAAAGCCACGCGCTCGTGCCCATGCCTTTGTCTGCACTGCTAGAACAGCGTCCTGAGACTGGCTGAAAGAAAGCAGTGCAAAGGGTGGGGTGCGCGAGCGTCTTGAGACGCGGAGTTCCGCTCGGCACGGCTCAAATTATACTTCGTTCCACTTTACCTGCGAGCGAAGCCAAAGCTAGAAGCGCGAGACCAGCGCTTTTTGCATTTCTCCCCAGCTCGCGCGCTCGAGCAAAGCCTGAACGCACGGAGCTTCCGTGCTCGCGCTTCCAGTTTTGCCTTCGCTCGCACATAAGGTGAAACGAAGTATAGTCGTGGCACAAATTTAGAGCACG
The DNA here is from genome assembly GCA_013358835.2 of Ixodes persulcatus. NCBI lineage: Eukaryota > Metazoa > Arthropoda > Arachnida > Ixodida > Ixodidae > Ixodes > Ixodes persulcatus. Next base: position 34,805 of record JABSTQ010004857.1, on the reverse strand, counting down.
CGACCAACGCTAGGGGCTGTTTCGCGGCCTGTGGTTGGCCCGAGATGCTCGCCTATTCAAACCAATGTATGGCCAAACTCTCTCAATAAAAGGCTCTGCACAAGGTGTGTGTCTCTATTTGGCTTGTAGAAACACACTTGCGAGACATGGAAAAACCGCCAATTGATCCAGCATGGTGTTGGGCTGGATGCAATAGATTTGAAGAGGAGAGGCGAGGTGGAGGTGTTGGACTTCTTTGGGCAAGTAATGGACCAACATGGCTTCGGCGATCTGAGGACTGCAGGGAACATTTATGAGTACACGGGAAAATAGGTAATGTTCCGACAGCGGTATGCATTATTTATGTTTCGGTGGGAAACGCCCGCAAAGAAGAGAACATTGCCATCTTCGAATGTGTTCGTCGAGATATTCACAACATGGACCACGGTCTCTCTGTGCTTATAATGGGAGATTTTAACGGCCATCTGGTTGAATTGGACGGACGAGAAGAAAACAACGGCAGAATGATGAGACAGCTTGCGGAGGACCTTGACTTGGAGATCTTGAATTTAAGAGAAGACTGTGAGGGGACAACATACGTGGACTGTGCAAGACCGACGGACCTGCATAGACTATGCGCTCGCGTCGAATAGACTTGGGATTCATCTTCAAAAGATAGTTGTTGATGAAGAGGGCACATGGAGCGTCAGCAGTGGCCACAACAGCGTTTTTCTACACTTTGGCACTGTTAAAAGAACTCGAAATAGTAAACAGCGCAAAACTATAACCCGGCTACACGAGGAAGACATAGATGCTGTCGTTCAGAAATTTGACGAAAGTACTCGGCGCGTGCAAGCACTCGGCTATGATGATTATGCAAAAGAGCTTAGAACAATCATCGCTGAATACTCCACCGTGAAGAGTGCCAAAAGAAGACGAAAACTCGTGTCGTGGTGGGATTTTTAAATCAAGAAATTTATTCATATACGACAAGACGCTAACCGGCGACACAGACATGCGTTAAAGACTCTTGGAAAGGATCCTGTGACTCTACAACTATGGGAAGAGTATCGCAAGTGCAAAGCAGAGACGCAAGATATGGTAGAAGCGAAAAAACAAGCACATGGTTGTAAGGTGATGGCGGACATAAGAAACGGCGGAAGGAAAGCAGTAGAAAAGTTCTGGAGATATATAGGATCGCTAGACGGCAAGGACAAAGCTCCAGAACTGCTGGATTACGACAGTGGATGTCCAGTTCTCCATATTGGGGAATTGCTTGAGAAACAACTTGTAATCCTTTTTGGTGCTACGTATGTCGCAAGCTCGCCAGAAGAAAGGAACAATCAGAGTTTGCTCGCTGAAAGCCTCACACTATCGACATCTACTGATGATGTTACAACCCTAGTGGGACGGGTGCAAGTCGATCGCGCACTCACGCGGTTGAGCGGGAATACTTCTCAGGGATTAGACGAAATATCAGGAAAGGTGTTAAAAAACTTGAGACCAGACTCACGAGAACATTTAGCACACCTGTTTACCCGAATAATTCGCGGCGAAGAGCCAATACCAAGTGACTGGAGGCGCGGTCGAGTCACGTTCATTTTCAAGAAAGGTGGCAATGAACAACATCTGCGTGACTACCGCCCACTTACTGTCACGGCTGTGGCATACAGGGTGTTTGCGACAATTATCAATTGGCGAATTTCATCTTGGGCCGAAGAAGCTGGTGTTCTTACGGAACTACAAAACGGTTTTCGTAGGGATCGCCGACTAGAGGACAACTTGTTCACTCTAACTCAATGCATAGAGATCGCTCGGGCGGAAAAGCGAAATCTCATATGTTGCTTTTTGGACATAGCCAAAGCCTACGACTGTGTACCTCATTCATTGCTAATCAGGAGGCTACAACAACTCGATATGCCGGAACCCTGGGTGAGACTTATCCAGCGTATCTATGATGGAAACCACGTAATGGCAACATTCAACGGGACCACATCTGGGGACGTTCCGGTGCACAGGGGACTACGTCAGGGCTGCCCGTTATCCCCCGTTCTGTATATGTTATATACGTCCGGCATAGAGAAGGCACTGGAAAAAGCAGGAATCGGTTTCACTCTACAACACATGCAACACGGGGATATGGTTAAATGGTGGCTCCCTGGTCTTGCTTTTGCCGATGATCTTGTGCTGATGGCCGACCATGTGGCAGACATGAAGGTACTGTTGACACCTGCGAAGCAGAAGCGGCTCAGCTTCGACTGCATTTCAATGCAAGTAAGTCAGCCGTGGTGCTGTTTTCCGGGCAGGGCGAGGTCCTTGAATCCCTTACCATCCAGGATAAAGCACTTCCTCTTAGTACCCGATACAGATACCTTGGGGTTACACTGACCTGTTCCGAAGATTATCTAACAGAACACCATGAAAATCTTAAGGCATCGGCACTAAGAAAGCGGAACATGCTGCGTCGAAAAAGTCTTTGGAGCTGCGACCGGTATCTAATAACTCGAGAACTTTGGAAAGCGGTCGCTGTACCAGGATTGACTTTCGCCAATAGTGTTACGTGTACACCCAGCGAGATCCGGGAATACATTGAAAGACGACAAAGAGAGATTGGACGCCAGGCACTAGGATGCCACAGCAGGGTTGCCAATCAACTTGTTCAAGGAGATCTTGGATGGTCCTCTTTCGAGGCACGTGAAGCCAGCAGCAAACTTGAATATTATGCCCGACTTCGACATATGAATGGAGACTGCTGGGCGAGAAGAATTTTCGTATACCTACATCTAAAAACGTACACACAACGTGGAGGCGACGAGTCATTCGACTTGGGACAAAGTATGGTGCCTTCTCAATGACCGACGAGCCATCCACAAAGAAAGACTGGGTAGCCAAGGTTAGAGGGCTGATAAAGACGGTCGAGGCAGACCGCTGGAGGGCAGGCATGCAAGAACATTCAAGTATGCACCTCTACGCGTCTTACAAGACCGACATCGCTCCTATCCACTGGTGTGGAAATACGTTGGGACGTCGACTCCTCGCCGAGGCCCGCGGTGGTGCCTTGCGTACCCGTCTGTACAGAAGAAGATATGACACCAACGTAACGGACGTGCTGTGCAGCGCATGTGGTGATGCGGACGAAACTTTACAACATTTGCTTCTCGAGTGTCCAGCACTGGAACCTGCCGCAGGCGTCGATACTCGCACTGAGCAAGCTCTTGGATTTACTGAAGAAACCAAATTCGTGGCGTGCGCGAAGCGGAGGCTCGAGGCTTGGTGGGCGATCCACCTGTAACCCTCGCCGAGAAGGCATCGCTGGAGACGCTGCTACGAGACTGGTGCCAACAAATCGACTACTCGGACAAGGAGCGGGGCTCTGCTTAGGGTGGACGAGGAAATGGCAGGCAAGATAACTTCAATGCACAACACCATTCATGGTTTAGAAGATTCTTCCCGAAGTAGCGCCATTGCTGCTTCCGAAGCAAACAAGGTGGCGGAGAAGAGGAAGGCGTTGGTAAAGGAGATTGGGGCATACCTGCTGGAGGAAGAGGAGAAACACAGTCAGGCCCCGGAGAAAATGTGGCAAGAGTTTGAGGAGAAGCTACACTTGTCGAACGAAGCACTTCTTGTTTAACAGGAGCGTGCGGCAAAGGTAATTCGCAACTTTCAGCGATGGTGGTACCGCGTTGTGAGAATCGCGCACCCTAGTTCCTGGATGATTGGCCTCACAATAAATGGGCTTGCCTACATCTTCCTGGCTTGAAAAAATAACGTAAGGCTCTAATACTGCTCGTATATAGTAAAACCAGAATTACTTACGCGTCGCAGACCCAGCCTCGTACCGCTGTTCTACGACGATCATCCAGATGACAGCCATTTTGATAGGCACCAGTGCGCCCCCTATAGGTCGTGAAAGTTGCGAATAAAGAATGAAGCGGTGCTGACACCGTACAAGCAACTGCTGCCCTCTCTGAAGGAGGAGGTGCTTCAGCTCAAGGCTGAGGCGCAGGAACGCGTGGACATGCTACAGAAAGCAATCAAGGAGTCCGAAGATGACCTGGAGCAATGCAAAGCAAGGCAAGCTTCGGACGACTGCACCGAGCTCAAATCACAGCTGGACGATGCCGTAAGGGATCTCACCATTCATCTGGAGACGTCAAACAACCAAAAGTGCGATTTTGAGGAGAATGCAAAGAAGCTGAAGCAAGAGCTAAAGGACAACATCGAGGAGCGCAAGATGCAGGACTAGAGAGGATTGTCTACGGTGAAGGAGTTGAAAAGGCAGTTCCAGACCGAAAGAAGACGGGCAGACAAGCTTCAGGAGAGACTTCAGGACGTTCTCAACGGCACGACTCTCGGGAGATCTGACGAGCTGTTTCAGCCCATTAGCAACGAGGAGCGCCAGCGCGGCGACTCCAGCAGGAACAATACTCCAATTTCTTTTTCTTTTTTTTTTTTTTGGGGGGGGGGGGCGTGTCTGTTTTGCAGACGCTCGTTGCAAAGAGCAAGCGCCGCATAAATACATACATACATACATACCATGAAGTTGCTTCAAGTTGATTGGTTTCGGTTTCAACGCGCACGCGATTGTGTGGCTGTTTCATGCCGTTTTCGCTTAATATTGTGATGCAAATTTCTTTCTTGTAACACACAGCGAATGAAACAGTGCTGGTGAGCCACTTGGAGAACTGCGAAGTGGTTTTGAGCCTAAATTGCGAGCATATTTACGAACATCAGACGCGTTGGATTACGTCTATCTTTAATTTCGGCCAGGTTCGGCGGTGAAAGTACAGCGCTGTTGCACAGGGAGGATTAATCATCGTCCACGCAGGTACACAGGGACACTGTCACCGGCTTCCGAAGTGCTTTGGCTGCGCTTGCCTGCGCGTGCACGCTTGAGTTAGCAAGGGCAAAAAGCTCGCGCTGAAGGCGGAGGTTCTGGAACAGTGCACATCTAATTCAGGCCCCAACCAGGGCGCCCCTAGCGGCAAACGGGTCCGTTCCATCGGGGAACTTCTGCCAGTCGCTGCGTTGGTTGTGCGTTGTAGCGGGTTAGCGCTGTAATTTCCAAGGTAGCTATTCCGCACTAAGAAAGCCACAACAATTGATGCGGCAAACAATAGGCGACCGCCGCGACGCGGCCGGCATGCTCTCTTCCCCAGAACCGTGCACATCTAATTCAGGCCCCGACCAGGGCGCCCCTAGCGGCAAACGGGTCCGTTCCATCGGGGAACTTCTGCCAGTCGCTGCGTTGGTTGTGCGTTGTAGCGGGTTAGCGCTGTAATTTCCAACGTAGCTATTCCGCACTAAGAAAGCCACAACAATTGATACGGCAAACAATAGGCGACCGCCGCGACGCGGCCGGCATGCTCGCTTCCCATAGGGAGTATTCACTGGCGGCCATAGCCGTGTGCGCGAATTCTGAGCGCGTGCTGATGTAGAGCTTTCACAGCTCTTTTTCAACGTGCATTCCGCACTCAATCGCGATCGGCCGGAGTTACACGGCGGCGCCAACTGTCATCGAGCCGCTAATGACAGTTGAGTTCAACTGAGCTCCCCTACCTCAGTTCAACTGAACGGACTTCCCCAACTGAGATAAAATGGCGCCTGTCCGCGGGACCGCTGCTGCCGACCATCGTTTCCGAGGCACTTACTGTTTCGGAATGCAGGGGGAGGTGTCTAAAAAGAATCGTAGCAGCGAAATATCCGGGAAGGAATAGATTTAGGCGTCCGAGCTGCCGCTGAAACGATCCCGGCTAGCCGGCAAGCCACCAAACGAGCGAAGATGGCGGCGGGACCAGCTGTGTGAATGGACAAATAGTAATAGGTGCACCCATCGTAGCGGGCGGTAGCTTGCTCCACCTAGCTTAAAATATGCGCAACTTGGCCCTGAATCTGCTTTTGTACTGGTGTAAACGGCGCTAACAAGCAACAAGGTATTGAACATAATGTAGGATATTCTTATAATAAATAAAATATGCGCAGCCTATTGATGTGAGCTCGTTCTGAGCATGCGCTTTAAACAGCACCCACAAAAATGGCGTCCAGTGAATACTTCCTATTAGCGGCGAGATGCTTTAGTGGCGCCCTCATATGGTAACCTTTCGTGACGTCATTACCTTCAGAACAACAAGTTCGATGGTGCTTGTAAGGAGCATTGTGGAAGCTTGAAATCATTGCGCTCTTAAAGCAACACTACCAACACCGTCGAAATTGAAGTTCTTCCATTCCTTTTATTTACGTCGATGAGAAATCCTTTGCTGACGTCATAGTCAGCATTCGGCCAATCGTGTAAGCCCGACCACAGCGACGCTTTCGATCGCGCACGTCGCCAATAGTTTCCAGAAAAACAAATAAAGCACCAGGGCAAGCTTTGTTTTCATCACGCGCTCGTTGCCTGCCGCCATGCTTCGGTCGCGCGTGCATCGAATGATACGGAAAGTAGATAGCTCGAGCTCAAGTCAGATATTGAACTGATCATCTCATATATTGCAACAGACTATTGGTGACGCGAGTGATCGAAAGCGCCGCTGTGATCGGCCTTCCACGATAGGCCGAATGTTGATTGTGACGTCAACAAAGGATCTCCCATCCACGGAAATAAGAGTAATTTGAGGACTTCAATTCTGACGGTGTTGGCAGTGTTGGTTTCAAAGCACTGTGATTTCAAGCATCCACCACGCCCTTTACAAACACCATCACACTTGCGGTTGACAAGGTAATGACGTCACGAGAGGTAACCGCATGAGGACGCCACCAAAAAATTTCGCCGCCAATAAGAAGTATTCAGTGGCGGCCAAAGCTGTGTGCGCGACTGCTGAGCGGAAGCTGACGGCGAGCTCCCACAGTTCTTGCGACACTTGCATTCCGCAGCCTATTCATCTGACCTCGTTCTGAGCATGCGCTCTAAACATCGCCCTCAAGTATGGCGTCCAGTGAATAAACCCTATGATGCATGAGTGGTTAGTAAAGAAGCAGGTCGGCAACATGACTATCAATGTGTTGAATCACGAAGAACAGATGAACTGACACGTTTACTGTTCGATGTTTGGTTTTCGTACACATACTTTTTGTGAGCTTCCCAGACTAAAAAAGTCTCCTCTAATGACGTAGATAATATAAAAAAAAGAAGTGATATTGTCTCGGCCGGTTTCTTTTTTATATAAATTAAGTTGCCGAGAAATATTTCGAAAGACCAACCTACAAGAAAACTTCTTAAGCTAAAATACTCATTAACAGCATTTCACAGTATTGGCCTTATGAAATAGACTATTGAAATGGCAGTTGCTGAACTCGAGCGCAAGGCGCCACCAAAGGGACCTGTGTAGAAAGCTCTCTGCTGATTTTAACCGACGCGCTTTGTAGATTTTGGCGTCGCCAGCTACTGAAAGTAAATCCCTATTGGGCGTTGACAATGCTGCACGGGCGATTTTCATACAGACGGAATCTTTTCGGCGTCACATATTCTGGACTCCAGACATCCTCCGGCTGTCAGCGACAGTTTCTTACGCGGGGAGCCCCAACCTTTGTGGTGACATGAATTAATTGGATTGAACTGGTGATTTTAAGCTAATTAATAATGCAATAAACATAGGACCAAGCACGGTATACAGTTTCTTGAAATTCATAAATAGATTGGTCAAGCGAATGTTTACAGCGCAAAATCGATTAAGAGCGTCAAACAGATGTAGCGAGGTGTGATATTGTGAACAAACAAATTGCCTGATGTTCGCGTGTTATTATATCTAGCAACAGAAGAAAAATCAAATTAAACGTTTGTTCCCTATCTTGTGCACGAGTTCCCCCATATAACTAAAAGGAATTGTTTTCGATGTGTTATAAATTTAAAAAAAAAGCTCTTTCAGGAAACACACGTGGCTATTTACGCTGTGTATTTTTGTCACCTTCCTGGAGATCCTAAATGCGCGATCAGATATATACTTACCTTGTTTTTCCTCTTGCGAATATTCCACCACTATTAGTAAGCAAATATGAGTTATCATAAGTCATTGACCTTTGAACCCTCGTGCTCTCTTATAGAGTCATATATATATCTATATATATTACTCAATGTCCGTGACCGCTGACGCTGATTCCTATACCGATATAGCCTCATGACAAGTAGCCGGCACGCCGACGGTCCAAATAGTGAAAACGCCTTACAAACTTAACTGCAGAAGTTGCGCACATAATGGTCTAATGCAGTCACGTGGTAAATATAAGTATCAGACGACACTTTTCGAATTAAGGTAAGAAACGCGGTGAAACGCGGTGAAAAGCACGAATTCAACGCGTCCGCCAAGGCGCGGAGGGAAGGACGGAGCGACGAGTTAAAGCAACCTGACGGCAGCCGCATCACGTGATTCCAAGATGGCAGCGCCAATGCGGCGGAGAGTGAAAAGGTCTATAATTTTAGCACATCCAATAGCAAAAACAACTTCAGATAATGACCTCAAAACACTCGACTGTGTACTTGGTAGCCCGTAAAAAGCACCAACAGCCAGTCGTTCACCATTACAAAGTTCGCACCAAACGTTTCAACGTTTTCAGTTTCAATCAGCACTTCTTAGGAGATCATGCTCTCATGAACAAGAATAAAGACACGTCCTCCGCGGTAATTTCTATATTTTCTATAACTTGAGTCATTATCAGGGAAGACCTCTTGATCGACAACATTTTCGTCCAGGCACGACCCCGTAACGATTACAACGTGTGACTGAATCATGTTTACAAGCTGCCGTAGCTCATCTGCTTTATTCTTCACACTTCTACAGTTGATAACGTGATATCATTGAGGTAAAAAGTTCCTCCTCCACTATTCTCAAATCCAAATTAGTCGTGAAACAGAGGAATGTGGTTCGGGAGGCATTATGCGGGGCGCTAACTATTCTCGCCCCATATTTTTATGGCGTCAGGAACGAAGCAGCATAGCAAGAGTGCCCTTCAAACGAGAATAATCATAATTATTAAAAACTGCCGCGCTGGAAACTCCGAGGCACGGTGGAGTAGTCGTCACGATAAAAATACTAAAGAAACAAAATGAATAGCATAATGGTAGTCGACGACAGTCTTGGAATACGGTAATATTGTGCATTCGTTCCTTTCTTTCCTGTTCTGCCACCACGAATTCTGATGCCAAGACTCTCTCCCACCTTCGTTACAACGCGTTGCAAATGAACAAATGAGCTTCAAATAAAAGACGTGGAATCCTCTAGGGTAAAGTAACAAAAAAAGAATACAAACAAGGAACATTGCGAGCAGCACAGCCGCTCCACCTCTCATCAAAGAACACGCCGTCAGAAAATCCGACAGCTTCCTTTTTATTTTTATTTTTTATTTCTATTCACTTGGTTACTCTTTTTTTTTTTTTGGGGGGGGGGGGGGGGGTTCGACTGCTTCTTTCTCTCTGACGATGCCGACCGTCGCAACCGTTTTGGTCATACGATTGGCGTTTGTTTTGTCACGCGATGGTGTGGTCCGACCGACTAACCAATGAGATTGTTAGAATGGTGTCACGAGGTATAAAATGGCGGATCAAATAAAATAATAAATCCAAAGAAGCGCGCAGCTTTGCTCGTTAGCCCTCTTGGACTTTTATTCTTCCAAAGGAGAGCATTGCAGTGCCATGGCGTTCCACCTGTGCCGTCTTCATGACGCCATGAAAGACCCTCTTGAAGCACGTAATTTGCTTCAGGGCATGACCCTGCTCCTGAATTCTCGTGCATGTCTATAGTGCAAAGCTGCGATGACGCTTCAAGTCCGCGCTAGATCTGCGGATGGCTACTCGTGGAGGTGCGGTGTGTGGATGACTCGTGAGGTGCCCAAGAGGAAGCCAGTCAAGCATTCAGTGCCGGGGCGAGGTCTCGGTACGGAGCGGTTCCTGTTTCCAAGGATCGGATCTGACGCTTCCCCAACTCATGAAAATTATCTACCGCTGGTGCCAGAACATACCGTGCGCCGTCATTCAGCAGGAGACTGATGTCGCAAGTAAGACACTAACTGATTGAATGAGACTTTGTCGGGAGGTTGTGGTAGATGCCGTCTTTACGCATTCAGAGAGGATTGGCGGCGAAGGCGTGACTGTAGAACTAGACGAGAGTATGTTCGGGCGGCGAGAGTACCATCGCGGGTGTTTAAGGCCTCGCCAGTGGGTTCTCGGCGATGCGGAGCATGGCAGCGGGTGCTGATTTCTTGTATCTGTGGAGACCCGTGACACTAAAACACATCAAGGGATAATGGCCGAGTGGGTACTCCCTGAAACAAAAATAATCACTGACTGTTGGGCTGGCTGTCGCAAGCTTGCAGATGACGCTCGCTTCACGCACCTCACCGTCAACCACAAGCTGCACTTTGTCGACCTGAACGCTGGTGCGCACACCAATACGGTGGAGGGCACATGGGCCCACGCCAAAAACTCTCTTCCATCTGGACGGCGCGAGTGTCACCATTTCACTGGTCACCTTGCAAAGTTCATGTTTTGGAGGAGAGACAAGGCGCGCGGAAACACTGATAGATTCCAGTCGTTCGTCACCGCGGCCGCCAAAATCTGCAGCCCCGACGCAGACAGGGGCCTTCCCTATAGTGCGGAGGACGAGGATTCTGACGGCTCCGATGACTTCGAGTGATCCGCTGCGCTGAGCCCGTCGCCCGCCTGCGTGCATAAAGACGACTTATGCGCCAACCGCTTGTGAAGTGCTAGTTACGTGAGTTAAGTTCTGGTAGCGGTCTAAACGGCCCTTTTTAGGATTCCCCTATTTTGCAAACGGAGCTGCTTTCTGAATGCCGGCACCCCGTGTCTCCGTAAAAAGTTCACAGGAAAGACCCATCAAAGGCATGTGGTCCCCTACTAAAATATCGCGCGTTATGCTTAAAATAAAAATTTCTCTCGCATATTTCGCGCCTTTGATCCCAATAAATGCCCCCGTTGCAGTCGTCCCGCTGTGCTCTCGCTTGCTCAATCGCCGTCGGCGGGTCTCAGCTTCGTCGTCGTTGCCAGCGGCGCACCGGCGAACGCGGCCGATCTGACACACCGCGTTCGGCTTTGGCTAGCAGACGGCGTTCGTAAAATGCCGTCAGCTGTTGCTGGCTTCACGCGGCGGTACCGTGCATGCTTCCACTCATTGGGAGTTCGTTGCCATGGTGACGGCGATGAAAGCAGACGGACTTAATGCTGCGGAAGAACGCTGTGGCGCAGCGATACCAGGTGCGTACCGAGGCCCTTCCCGCAGGCTTTTCAATGGGCGGAACGCAAACAAAAAGAGTTCGAAATAAGGACTTAACGCAGATTGCTGCTTTTCTCCAGCGCCTCATAATTTGACGAGCCTTGCACTCAAAGTATGTTTTTAGACCGGAGTTTGGAAATAGTTTTTTTTAGAACAACATGGGTCTAAAGTATCAATGTGCCACAATGAGTTTGAACTGTCCCTGCACATTACAAGCCAGAAGAAATTCCTTCAGCCATCGGGGAAAAAGTTACATATGGGAGCATTCTTTTGGATTATTAAAAAATAAATAATGGGAGAGCAGACTGCTCTGCAAACAATAAATGGACGACCTTCTTAGTTACTGGGCTTCATGTTTCTGCCTCTGAATGACAGACTTTTTTAACGAGACTGTAAAATTAGAAGGTAGCCAACCAGTTCACCTATTCGTCTGCACCATTCCTCTTTTATTGCTTTGGTTTGAGTCAGAAAAACTGGCAATTCGGAAGAGGCCGTTCTTCGGGTGGCACATTTCCTTTAAATTCGCAGTCAAAATGTCAGGTCACAAGCATGTAACTGAGGTGTCTACGTGAAAAGCAGAGTTAAAAAAAAAGACATTCAGCCTTTTCACTCTCGTGAAGAAGGAAAACCAGCGAAGCTGTATTATGGTGGAAATGAAGTAATGGCCAGCCGGAAGTCGACAAGCCAGAGTAGAAAGGCTGGAAATGCTGCCGCCATCTATGAGCAACGGCGGCAACCAGACAACCGGCAAACCGGTTGTCTGGTTAATGCCGTCATTTGTGAATATCGGTGGCTGTCCGGAGTGTTGTGTCGACATTTATTTGCTGGCTCTCACGATCCTGGGGAAACTAGCCATTAACAACTCCGCTATAAAAATAAGAAAGTGAAAAAACCTACCGAAGTATAAATACGTAACTAGTCCAAAGATATTTGAAAAAAAAACCTCTGCCATCTGGATCATCAAAAAGTACAAAAACTGACTACTTGCCAAGGAGACTGGCCTGGTATGCTGGTTCGTCTGTTCTGTTCATTTCCCCTTTCTACTACATATCAGCGCCCACTACTGGCCGCCTAACAATCCGCCGTCATAGCAGCAGAGAACCGTCCCATCAATCAGACTGTTCAACAGTGTTCCTCACGCATCGGGGACTACATGCAGTCAACTGTACCGGAGCCGGCTGCTGTCCATGAAAGTAGGGGTGTCTCAGAGACACTTGCATCTCGTTCTACAAATTCTGACAACTGCATGGAATTCAGGACAGAACGAGCGGGTTGGTAGGGATAATTAAACTGGAGGAAGAAAGCGAGAAGGGACGGACAAACATAAACTCCCAACTGGCAACAACATTTATTGACACCACGAGTTTGCTTATATACAAGAAAAGGAAGGGGGTGAAAAAAGGTGGAAAGACAGGGAATTTCCCGAAGCCAGGGTTTATCGCTACGTAGATCATTATCTTATCCTTCATTCCATTAATTCAGATACCGCAGTGATTGAAAGAGTTTTCCAGAAGAACTCCTTCAGGCTCACGTTCACAAAAGGGACCCCCTCAATTGAGGGATTACAGTTACTTGATCTGAGATTGGTCCCCGCCAGTGTCGGGATCTGCTGGTCCAATCAGCAGAGGTCTGCGAAGCCTGTTCTGCCGTTCAGCAGCCCGCACTCAAAAAACGTAAAAACTGGTATTGTCCGTAACCTTATTGCTGCTTCCAAATCCAAGTCGTGTCATCACCTTTCCGCTACTAGTTTGACCAATCAGATAGGCCGCCCTCTCAAGGCAGGTTACCCAAATGACTTGATCGAGCTTACCATCAAAAGACATGTCACAGGGCCTCAATCCAAAAAGCCGCCTCCAAAGGCCCGCTTCGCGTGCATCCCCTACATTATAACATTTCGCATCGACTGAAATCAATAGCGCAGGGCTTCAACACCAACGTGGTTTTCTCGTGTAAGTTTAAATTGACATCTATTTGCAAAAAAGTCAACAGCCCCGGACCGGCGCCCCCTTGCCAAAAGAACCATAAAACCGGTTACGTTCCTTGCCGCAAAAAGTGTTTACTCGGTTCCTATGTCCTGTGGTGCCCGATGCATCGGCCAAACGGGGCGCTGCTTAAAGAGATAGTGAACCTAGGGTGCCTCAATGTCCTTCTGTTTAGGGTGATGCCACCCTTTGTAGTACCCGATGCTGACAGCACGCGCTCACGGGTAAAATACAAAGAAATCGACGAAAACAAAATGTCGCCATAGCACAGTCAGCGCTACAAACGCGTGCAGGGACACGCTCTTTCACGCGCTTCTGAACAAAAAAGGAAAATAAAAGTGTGGGAAAAAATGGCGGAATGACTCCACCCTAAGCAAAGCGCACATGAAGGCACCCTAAGTGAACCAAGGAATTTAGTGTCCATAATAAGTGGCGCACGTTCTTTCCACGAGCCAGCAGCCGCCGGTGTGCACGAGCACACGCAACAAAAATAACGTCAAAGACCTCCATTCGCGGTTAAGAGGACAGTGAAATGTATGGGCTTCGGGCCAAAGGAGAACAAAGACAAGTTTTTCATCTACACAGTGGTGTCTAGTGTAAAAAGTAAGCGATTAATTGGTCTAACAAGCACGTAGCTTTCACTGGTAGAGATGAAAAGCCTGTCTTTATTCTCCTTTGGCCCAAAGCCCATGCACGTCATTTTCGTTGCGTGCGCTCGCGCACACCGGCGGCTGCTGGCTCGTGGAAAGAACGTGCGCCACTTATTATGGACACTGAATTATTTGGTTCAGTATCCCTTTAAACGACCGCCTGAGAGAGCGCGTGAACGAGGTTAAAAAAGCGGTCTCCAACGGTTCAGAGGTTATTCACCACCCGATCGCCAAACACGCATCGGAATGTACTTCCTGCTCGGCCGTCCTTCCCTCTACTACAAGAATCGGGTTTCACACCTCGAGGTATGGTCGGGAGATACTAGAAGCCTTCGCCATGTGTCGATCCAAGGAGAACATCGGTTCCCCCTCCATTGCCCTTTCGGGGAAAGAGATAAGATTTCTTAGTTCAGAGCTTTCTTCCCCCCACGTTCCCGACAGCGACGTACCCTTGACGGCATAGCGCTCCGCCTTTCCACCTTTTTAGAGCGCAGCTCTTAGGCGCCCGTTTCCGGCTTGAGCGGCGTCGGCGACGGCGTCGCCGTTGGCGTCGGCGTCGTCGTCGGCGTAACCGCAAGGTCACGTGACCCTCCAAGGTCACGTGACCCCGCAAGGTCACGTGACTCCCCCCCCCCCCCCCCCGAGGTCACGTGGCCCCCCAGGTCACGTGGCCCCCTGGTCACGTGACCCCCTCCCCCCCCCCCCGAGGTCACGTGACCCCCTCCCCTCCGCGCCTTCCCCCCCTCCTCAAGAGCTGCGCTCTAATTCGGCGTTACAGGGAGTTGTAAACGGCTTTCATTTTTCTCACCTCCTTCCTTTTCTTGTATATAAGCAAACTCTTGGTGTCAATAAATGTTGTTGCCAGTTGGAAGTTTGTGTTTGTCCGTCCCTTCTTTTTTTCTTCCTCAAGTTTAATTGCCTGGAATTGTCTCGGTTACTTCTCGAGGTAGGAGCCATCCACCTAAAAAGGCATCCGGTAAAGAGCCTTAGTGCGTAGAGAAAGAATCGCAGTACTTTCAAATTGTTGGCAATATTTTCCGACTTCTGAGAGAGGGGTCACATACATGTTTGTAATACCCCTGTCACACGGGCACCTAGAACTCCTTTAAAGTGAAATCTCCCTTTTCTCGAAGGAGTAGCGCGCGCTGTCACACGGAATCCCTTTGAGTAAGGTAGTTCAAGGGAGTTTCGAGAAAAAGGAGATCGGCGATCTCCCTTGAAGCTCTAACGGAGTACTCTCGTTCCCAGTGAGCTGAAATTATACTCTCCACTCAGACGCCTACGGACGCCCGAGAGCAACCCAGCGCCATTTTTGTTTTCTTATCGCGTCGCTGCTTCCGTTCGTTCCTCGTTCGTGCGAACTGGCTCTTTGACTTATTTCTGTTTTGTTTTGTTTCTCGTTCAGTATTTACGTTGCGTTTGTATACAGTTTCGTCTGTCGAGTTTTTTCTTTCTTTTTCTATTAACGTTTACTGCTTTTCGCTCTTTCGCGCACCTCTCCGCGTGTAGTATTCGAAGATGAGTGATGTGTCGGCTGGGCCGTGTCTGTCGGATATTCAAAAAAAGAAAAACAAGCCGCCTCCCCAACCAAGAACCATGTGGTGTGAACGCGAGACCTGGCCACTGATCGGGTTGTGGGATGACAGCCTGGAGAAGCTCAGGGGCGAGAAACACAACGCCAAGGTCTACGACGCGATTGTCGGAGCCCTTGCTAAAATCGGCATCGTCAAGACGCGTCAGCAGGTGCAATCAAAGATCGACAATTTAGCACAGAGATACAGGTGAGCAGCATGTTTGTTGATTAGGGAGAAGCACGATACTGGCCATGGGTTAGAAACATTTTTGAGGTTTTGCTTCGTGCCCCTGTCTCTCGCGCGCACGAGAGGCAGGCCTGGGCAGAGATGCTCAAAATGTATTTCAGAATACCAATGTCGAGATACATTTCCTTGTAGGCTAAAATACATATACTGAGATGCATTTGGTTTTCCCGTATCGGAATACAGATACTGAAATACTTTTCCCCGAATGAGTTCATGTATCGTAGACCTTTATAATGCCCTATGATGTTTGCAATAACATAAATCACAAATCCAAAATATGATCGTAATCACTAACACAAATGAATTCTCAAGCAAAATATACATATGTTTTACGGAAATATTTCTTGAACATAGTAAGTCGCAGTTAAAAATGAAACCTTGTTTAACAGTTTGCCTTCAAGGCTGCGATCATTAAGTCTCAGACCAACATTAGTGAGAAGGGGAAGTATCTTTCCCGAAGCATATACCTGAAAAGAAAAACAACTTCAGATCGAGTGCTTCAGCTCAAATTCACCATTTTCCCTCCGTTTGTTTTTTTCTTTTAATTGGTGATGACGCTTGTTGGCTCTCTTTCAGGTTCCCCCCTATGGGGGATTCATTGTCCTGCATTTTGACCTAAATATTGTGGCCTGTTGCACTCGAAATTATATTTCCTTCGATAGCAAAAGAGGAGCTAATTTTCACCAACTTCTGTAATGGGATGCCAAAACCTGGCAAAGAATCACAATACAGTCGAAACACCGCAAATGTATTCTCGGTACAGAGATTCAGATACTCAAAAGTATCTCTAAGATATAGCATCGCAATAATGCCCAGCCCTGCGCGAGACATCTGCGGAAGACGATCTGAAAATCAAACAAAAATCGAAACACGTGAAAATTGTTCCACACTGCTTTTACAAACCGCAGTCGTCACAGCTATGTTTTTCCAAAAGCAGACTCTCCACACTCCAAGAGGTGGCACCATCTCTTGACAAGTATTCCAAGAGCTGAAGTTGGCACACGGGGAGCAGCCATGGTCGGCCTTCATCACGGCGTGCAGCGAATGTGGGGATGCACCCTCACCGATTAGGGGGATTTGAACGGAAGCAAGGTCGTGACAGCGAGCAATAGCTGCAGGCCATGCATGATGTTTGCACGGTTGTCGGTGGAGCTTGAAAGAAAAACCGAAGCAGCTGTGGAACGACACACGAGAGCACAGCATCAGCCAACCTTCTCTGCCGATCGCCGAGGCGACTGCTATTCCCCCCGAGGTTGCCCTGAAGACCAGCAAGTGCCAATCAGGGCCAATCCTAGTCTCCAATACGCCACTCCATTTCTCCCTTGCGCCCTCACACCACATCTCCCAGCCCTGAGGGAAACTGCTAGGAGCGGTTCAAGAGGCGAGAACTGCAAATCCTTCACATCTTTAGGTCCTCGCTCTTCTACACCGAACATGATTGATATAGTAGTTATTGATGGTCTGCCCATTCAGGCAGACCATCAATCAATTCCCACTTTGCCAGTAATCATTACAAATGGTGCAAGTTAGTGTATGATTGCACGAGTTCTTGCGTTGTAATCCGTTTACTGGTTGCTTTCAGGAAGGAGTCACGTCAGCAAACGACGGGCTCTGGAGCGGTGGCTTGGCCCTACTATTGGGAGCTACACCGATTTCTGGGGAGCCTGCCTGTGAATGACCGTTCGCTGGTCCATGAAAGCACCAACAGTTCACCTGAAACTGTGGAAGAGGTTGGAGAAGTTTTTGTTCATGCATCAGCAAAAGCACGTGCTGATATTATAGAAATGCACATATTTAAGTATGTTAGATAGTGCTTAACACTAGAGATGGTGCGAACATCCTGAGGTTTGAGTTCGAAAGGTTTAAAAAGATTTCAAACCCCTCTGAGGTTCTTGCTCGCAAAGTTCGCAGTTCTTCGAGATTTCTGCAAGTACACGTTCGATAGTTTTGAATTTCTTTGAGACTGACGTTCGAAACTTCGAGGATTTCAAATTTTTTTTTAGTTTCAAGTTCAAAAACTTGAATAATTCTAAATTTCTTTGACTTTGTGGTTAAAAAAATTTAAAGATTTCGATTCAAGATTCAAGCTGACAAGTTTGCAAGGTTTGAACAGTTAGAACGGTTCAAACTCTTTATATCTCGCGGGGGTCCAGGTTTTACACAGTTTAAAATGCACCTTTGTTTAATTTATTCCGTCTATCCTAAATGTGTATGCTCATTTTTAAATAAAATAGTATTTTCGTTCACTTTGAAGCAGACACATGTGCTATGTCATGGCTGAATGCAAAGCTGGTGAAACCGTCGCTGCCACCAAATCGCTGGCTTGGTGCTTGGATTACCACTTGGGGCTTCATTGACAGCGATCGTGCTAGGATTACTTGATTATTTTGGTCCTAGATGAGCACGCATTCTTAACAGCACAGTACAAACCTTGTCATTGGTAGTGTGCAGCAGCTGCGGAGTGCTCAAAACAGGTATACATAGTTCTCACGTGACGTCATTCCAGTCGCCATTCCCAGGTACTAAACGTCCCATTAATGCAGTGGAAGGTAGGTTTGCACGCGCCTCCGCGAGCGTCTCACCTCGTGCTCTTTATTCTGTCGAAGGCTGGCCGCACGTGCAAAGGACGCCATTGCCAGGTACTGGGTGACGTCCGTGCAAGCTATGTATAGTCAGTGACCAGTTAAGTGTGCAGTGCAAGATTGACTTCCAGCACGAGCTTTCTCCCCTTGACAGCACAAATGTGAATGCAGAGCCAATGCACAATGGAAGGCACAACTCTTTCCTATCTTCCTCCACTAACACAATGGCATAACAAGTTTGATTGTTTGTTCGAAACATATTTTAATGATGCTCCCACCACCTTAACCGTAGGTGATTTGTGGGGGGATTTGACAGCTGATAAATTTTATAATGTATTAAGTGCAAAGGTTTAAAATTTTTTTAACCTTCTGAATTCGAAACCGGTTCGATCATAGAACCTTTGGTTTGAAAAAAAGTTTACGGCATCTCTACTGAACACCCACATGCGAATGGTAAGAGGTGCCTCACAGCTTGTTCCGAGTGCTCGTTCGTTAACTGGTGGATGTCATCTTATGTACGACAGCAAAACAAATCAAAATTAGCAGAACAAGACCGAGCTTGTGATAGTTTTCTTTCTGAAAACTATCACAAGCTCGGCGAAAATCATGTGAGGGTGTTCTCACATGATTTTCGCGTGAGCACGTTATCTCTGTCCCGTCACCTGCTCGGATATTTCTTTCAATCGCGATGACGCTATCCGCGTGCTCTAAGGGAAAGTAGACACGCAGGCTTTGTTCATAAACAGTGCGCAAATTCTTTGAGTAAATACGGTATGTTTTGTCAGGACACGCAAGCTAAAGTACCCTTTTAATTCCTCGTTTATTGCAGATCATTTCCAGCATGGAGCACAGCAGCAGTGGATCCGGAGTTGAAGCTGCCGCATCCGACGACGGGACAACAACCCCGAGTGCAGCTGAGGCTGCGGACACGGATTTAACACCCTGCAGCCCCACTGACAGAGCCCGCACACAGACGGAGCCACCAGCAGCAGAGCCAGGGCCCAGCACGAGCTCCCATAGGGAACAGCGACGTCCCTGTCACAAAAGGAAGGCAACCTCAGGTCAGCAGTTCCAGGAGGCCCTTCTTGAGAAGCAGACGAAGATGCTGGAGCTGTTTGACGCAGCAACCAAGGAGGAGCTTGCCTTACGCGAGCGGCAAGTGAGGGCGCAAGAGAAGCTTGTGGACCTCATGGCCGCCTTTTTCAATAAATCTTGATTGTGGATGCTTTCGCTCCCTTGTATTCCAGGTTCTGGTCTCGTCTAGTGGTGTCCGGGTTGCTTGAAGTACTGAACAAGTGCATCTCGAACTTCTGGGTCACTTGCATCCTCCACATCTGTAGTGTGTGCTGGCTGAGGGTAGATGGCATCATACACATTTGTTTCCCTCAACCACTGTTGTGGCACGAAATCGTTGAAATGTTCACAAATGTTATTAAGCACGCAGCAGGCACGCAAGACAAGTGGCACATGGCTAATGTGGCACTCCATCCTCTTCATTACAAATCTGAAGCGCGCCTTCAGCCTTCCGAACGCGTTCTCTACGATCCTACGGGACCTTGACAGGTGATAGTTGAAATTCCCCTGTTCTTGAGAGTGGTTCGAACCTGGAAATGGCTTCATGAGATTTGGGCCCAGGGGGAAAGCTTGATCGCAGAGTATGAGCGGGGGCACAGCAGTGCCGCCGATCACAGCAGTTGGTTCTCTAAAGGTGGGCCCTGCGACAACCTGAGCCAAGCTTGACTGGTGAAACACATGGGTGTCGTGACACCTGCCTGGGGAGCCAACGTTTACATAACGGAATCTGTACTTGTGGTCCACCAGGGCGAGTAGAATCACGCTGTACCTGGAAGCAAATTGTAAATCTTTGTCACTGACTGGTCAATTGACAGCAAGGAAACAGCACAATATTCAAAACTGTAAGCCCATAGATCACAGACGGAGGCAATGCTATGCAATAGGGTGTTCTCACATGATGTCAATATGCCACTCTGTTCGATGCCAGCTCTGTGAAGCTTACAAACTCTGGTGCGTCTCATTTGATGGTGTCAAATGAATCTAGAAAATGCTTGCTTTGGGACATGCTAGTCAGCTCTTAACAAAATGGTGGACGAGGTTGCATAACTGAAGACACCCTATAAGGCCGTAAACAACTGCTTTGTGAGCAGCATAAAATGTTTGAATAAAAAAGGGTTTGCAGAGGTGTTCTTTGCGAATAAATAAATGTATTGATTTTGAATATTTTTTTCATGCAACTCTGGTCCTGAACAGCACATCCTGAATGTGCCTTGTCAACGTCACGTTGACATAGCATATTTTGATTAGTTACTCGACCACTTCCAACGCGGGGTGTGTTATTTGACGCAGGCACGTCAGCAGTTTAGCAGAAAATTAATGCAGAACTTGTAATTATGCTCCAAAATTACGAAAGAGTTACACAAAGAGGACGGACAGGACACACATCTTTCGACTTTCAACACATTTCAACACACCTCAATGTGTTGAAAGTCGAAAGATGTGTGTCCTGTCCGTCCTCTTTGTGTAACTCTTTCGTAATTTGGAATCTATCACCAACGCGCTCATTCCAAGTTTGTAATTATGACTTCATCGGTGTTATTCTGTAATTTTTACACTTACCAGCCTTTATAGTTGTAGTAGTCGCTGGCATGTTCTTTCGGCGGAGACACCGGAATGTGGCAGCCGTCGAGTGCTCCAATTCCTTGCGGAAAGCCGCACACCGCTTGGAACTCCCGTATGTGCTCGGCCATGTCGCTCACCGTCACCATCTTCACCCATCGAGACTCGAGGGCTGACACGACCGTCTCACAAAAGTCTTTGTAAATCACATTGACCGTGGACCTGCCGATGTCAAATAAATGTGCGACGGTCCTGTCCTCGGCAAACGAGCACAATTTGTACAGGCCAACAGCGACGCGCTTCTCGATCGCTACGGGCTCGCGCATATTCGTCACCTCTTTCCATGAAGGGCCGGCAAACATCTACTAAATATTTAAAGGTAGTCTCCGACACCCTAAATGACTGCCGAAAATTCCTCCCTCCTAAATTCGGCAGCGTCTCCTCAAACCAGCGCCCGTTTCGTGGGTACGCCCTAACTTCCCTGTGTCTTCGGCGCGGCGGCGATGCAAGCGCGGTCAGCAAGGCGTTGCTCACGATCAGTTGCCGCTTGATCGCTCGAACTCGCGCGCTTGCAGCCTCGATTTCAATGTCCATTGAAGCAATCGCTGCCATTGCGAGCGCGATCTCATACTTCTTTTTCACTTCTTCCGTTTCGTCACTCATGATGGGGCACACAACACAGCGACTGCGAGCCGACTTCAACAAATTTACGAACGCTGGGTCGTCTCACACCAGCACCTCACACCATCGACGCCATTGACCGAGTACAAGGTGGCCAAGGCCGCCAAGGCCTTTTTCAACATCGCCGTGTTTAGGAGGCCCATGTTGTTATTAGATGCGCATTACATTTATTTCGGATAAAATTGAAATAATAATGTGTTTTGTACAAAACAAAAGCAGCGAATAATAATGTAGTGCGATTTGGAAGTGATTTTTTTTTTTGTGTCTGTGTAAACCAAACAGCGCCTAATGGGCCAATGGTGATTTCTACCAGAAGCTTCGTTGCAGACCGTGTGACAGAGACACAACTCCCTCGAGATAAAACTCCCTTGAAAGTCTCGCGTTCCTTTTCTTGGAAGGAGTTGTAAGGTGCCCGTCTGACAGGGGTATAAGAAAGGCCGCTAGT
Source organism: Ixodes persulcatus (assembly GCA_013358835.2). NCBI lineage: Eukaryota > Metazoa > Arthropoda > Arachnida > Ixodida > Ixodidae > Ixodes > Ixodes persulcatus. The sequence goes on along the minus strand of JABSTQ010004857.1, from coordinate 12,813 downwards.
CACAGTGAAGCTGTCCGAACAACACCGCATGGTCCAAAACTTGTGTTTTGTTTCGTGCGCGTATCCTTCGAGGCTCAAAACAGTTCAAGCCGTTTTGCGGCTTACGGGTTTCGTGCTTGAAAGGGAGCGGAAAAAGAAAGGCCGTTGTTGTGTGGCTAGCTCAGTTCGGCACTTCTGACCCAGAGCGCCTACTGGAAAGCAAGTCGGAGCAGTGATTAAACTGCCGCGTTCCGTTTGCCTATAAATAGTAATTTTCTTGAAGTTCTCTCGTTTCTCCCCTTTGTCAGTGATAACTTTGCCCATAAATGTGAATCAAAAAGGTACAAATAAAAAAAAACATTTAAATTACCTTAGGCTTTCCAAAATGTACAATGATAATCAGTGATATCATCATCATCGTTGCAGAGATCATCATCATCATCATCATTATGAGGGCCTCAGAAAAATCTTTAGCCCAGGGCCCCGAAATTTCGTAATCCGGCTCTGCACCGCTCCCTCCTCTTGCCGGCGGCCGCGCCGCTGGGTGCGCTGCGCCGCTAAGGAGAGGGCTTCTCTGGTGGCTTTCTTTGGAATTAGGCCGCACGAGAGCCAATGCGAGCCTCGTTCCTTAGTGACGTGTGGCAGCCAATGAGAGCATAATCCATCAGAAATCAACTTCACTCCGGAAAGGGGATTTCAGGTGCCGTTTGGCCAACGTTTGGCGTGGTTTCAAAGCTCATGACTTCGGTTCGCTCCATGGGACGGTTAATGCTATCGCATTAATAAATGGGAATTCCAATTCGTCGGTGAGCATATTTAAAAATTAACATTGATGATAAGTTACCTGTAGACCAAATACAACGATCGCAGGCGAACAGTGAGTGCTTGAAATGCGTGGCGTCTGATGTGTCCTGGGTAGTTGAGAAAATCAGCCAGCGCAGTACGGCCATACACGTGTTGAGGCCGCGGGGCTTTGGCTGCGCGTCCACCAAGGTGTTATCAAAGACAGAAAGTTGGTGAACAATATTCACAAGTCTGGGGTACCTCCTTAGGACTAGTTAAGGCGCTGCAGGAAGGGTAGTGTCTCAGCCACCACACCGAGCTGAGGTGGAAGGGAGAAACAACCCCTCCATTCTAAGGCCGTTAAAGAGCGCGCATCTTCGCCCTAGTCGGCCTTGGGAACGGGGCTCCCGGGTCGCGGCAATTAAGGACTTTTTGTAGACTGATTTCCCTCCTTCGCTAGGGTCTCCGAAACAAACACGCCACTAGCGCGCATGCGCGACGCTAGCTTTGCCTGCAGAGTCCCGGATCACGTAGCTGGTTGGGGAGAACGTTGCAGGACAGTGGAAACGGTCTATGAAAACTCCCTGTTCACCATTTGTACGAACGATTCACAAAAAAAGAAACCGGCCATGAGTGGTGGTCATCCCCCTCTAAAGAGGTTGGGGGAATGGGTGGGAAGAAGAGGGTCGGACGTTCGCTCTTGGACAATGCAGTTCCGCTAAACCAAATTCGCACCAAGTCGTCAACACAACCGACTGTCAGACCATAACACAGTCTCACCACCCCACACACAGGAAGAATGGCGTCAGAGACCGCCCAGTCACTGCCGCCTTTGACTTTTCCTTGACACGTGACATCCCACGCATATGATTGAGAGCTCGCCACCCACTCCCCCCTCTTATTATGTCATAGCTGGCCGATATGGGTCAAGAAAATAACAAAGAATATTAGGAACTTCTAATTTAAAAATGACATTGATCACGGCAGTTCATCTAGTGGCAAAAGGAAAAGAGTAACCTCTGACGCCTGTGTTTATTCGGGCAACTCTTGTCCCACTCGTCATGATCAACCACCGGCTTTAAAAATCCAGCTTGTCAAAGGATCCGTCCTCAACTGATATCTTATTTATATGCTCATTTAAAAAAAAAAAAAAAAAACAGATGGATGTTTCCAGCTAAAACTAAATTTTATCGGGTGAATGAAAGCCCCAGACAGAGGCTGACAGCACGCTAAAACTGATTTTGATGAAACTCTGCAATAGAGCAAATACACCACCCATTACCTATAGAGAGCCAAGCTGTATTCTTCACTTTGGTTGATGATAGCGAAAACTCTCAAGGGTGAAAGGATAGGTAAAAGGTAAAGTCCAGAAAAATAAACAGCCAAACCTTTACTGGTACCGAGAACATATAGAGCTTCGGTTTATTGTCAACGTTAATGAATCAGTAGGTATAGGCGTTGATCAGTAATTGACCCCGGGAATGAATTGTAGTCGGAGTTCTGTATATAAAGAGTTTGTCTTGGGGGTACTGGTATTTTGTGGTGTACTATTCTTTAGATAAATCTGGAGTTTTGTTTTGTTTTGTTTCTTTAAGTTCGTATTATTAAGAAGGAATTTCTTAGCTTTTCAATCTGTGGCTTCTACACTATAGTGCACTCGTTTTGGAGATGTCTGCCTTTCTCACTTTTATATTTTCTAAATTTCGTACAGAAAGCTGCTTATATGGGAAACCCAAATCTAAATGAGAGAGTACACACTAAAGTAGGTCGATCGGTCGTTGAACTGCACCTTACTTTATTCGAAGTCTCGAGACACTGCGGACGCACTTTCCTGCCTTAACTTCTTCTTTGGCTTTAGTGAGTTGGGCGAAGCCTGTCTTCTTGAGTTTTCACAGCATTTTCATTGGCATTATAGATTATTTTTGCAGTTCTTACTTATTAGTGTGTATCCGTATCACAAAATGTGATAAATTAAAAACAAGTGGTTCACTCATTAGAGGGCAAGCCGCTAGTCCCTAAACGTTCGTGCCTGGTACTCGATTTTCGAGAGCTTTACATCCGGGCATGCGTCACTGTAATTGAGAGCCGTCATATTTTTTTTAAGGCGGGCTTTTTTACACGGGCGACTAGAACTACAACCATACTTCTGCTTAAACGCCTATAAGTAGGTTGTAAAAATGTCGCGGGTCCCCTTCTGTTAGAATGCGTGACTGCTAAACATGAATACCGTATATAAATGGAGGGCTTATTTTTGGACACTTTACTATATTTCCGTTATTTACAAGAACCTTGATATTTGTTATCCGAGAACAAGGGATGAAGAAGGGGGCGACACACATAGGTATCGAGGCCTCACTGTGTGTCGTTCCCTTTTTGTCATTCTAAAATATTGAAAGTCCCCCAATAGCCTCTCACAAAACAAGGGTAAAAAAAACAGTACTAACCGACTATGAGGTTAAACGAAATAATTACTTAAAAAGAAGAGAAGAGCTAGGTTGTAGCGGTGACTAGCGATCGGGTCACGCTAGGTAAAAAAAAAACAAAAAAAAAACGCAACAAGGCCAGGACACGAGAGGATAACAAACAACCAAAACTAAATTTAATACTGGAGTAAACTCAGCCGTGCACGGCAACCCCAACACCAAAAGAAACACACTCCGAGCGGGAAGCTACGGATTTAATGCAAGCCAGAGATTAACGCACACAAGACGCAACACCCATAAAACAAGACCAAGAAACAAAGAAAAAAACATTGACGGCAATCGCAACGCTGACTAAACAAGGAGAGCAAACGATTGAACTAGAACGCTACCGCTACACCACACGGGATCACCCCCCGAAAACCCAACAGCGACAGAAATCAGCACTGCTCTAAAACGTTCGAAAGTTCCCCACTTCGCACTACAGTGCCAGAGGCTGAAGCCGAACGTGCAAGGAAACGAGTCGTAACTTGCCGATACAGTCAGAGTTCCAATGGTGCAAGAAGCCTGGAGTCGTGGGGCAGAGAAGGGGTCGTCTCGGTATTCAAACGTTTCGTCCGACGCTCGGAGAGGAGTCGTCGCCACACACCACACTCAAACTCCCACCAGCACGCGCAGAAACGAAGCAAACTCGACAGGCAAGACAAACGTAAAAGGGAGAAAATGCGCCAAGACTCACGTACAGCGAGAAAACACTTCGCTAGCAGCAACCCGGCATTCTCCGGGGCTCCATTTTTGTTACAGAATCCTCTGATATAGGTTCTACCAGTGACCAACATGCTGACTACGGGTTTTGTGTCAGGCATCTTCCTAGAAAAATAAAATCTACCCGGTATCGACCCAAATGGCAACACATATTACATTTTCCGACAGCCAAATAGACGTACGGATTCATTTCTCCGTAAGAGTCCAGAAACAACAATTACCGCCAGTACACAGAAAACGACAACTACTAAAAACGGCAGACTCAGCAAAGCAGCCGCCTCCAAATATCGCCTTAGCCAGTGGAAACATCTCCGAATTGGGAACAAAAGGAAAAAAACGAGGATAGCTCGGGGATACCCGGAATCCCGGCGGCGCCTTCGCGTGTCGTGTCGGCATCATTCACAAGTCAGCACACCCACACCTCCGTCTGCGAGGTCAACGCCACAAAACTGTGCCCAAAGATGAACCATAATCCTTGGCCCACCGCCGCCAACAAAACAAACCCTGCAAACTAGCAAACACGTTGGGGACCAAGAAAGGAAAACGACGGGAAGAGCGGAAATTAAAAGCGGCAGCACACTCCCCCTCTTCCTGCCCGTACCGGCACTTAAAGTGGTCCAGAAAGAAATTCATTAAAATAAAGAAAATTACGAAACGCCTGAATTCACGACAGTGCCTTTATCTTCTCTGTAATTCTTAATATGAGAAGATTTTGTGAACAACTGGATGAAGCCGTTCTTCGGCGATGAGGATAGGATCGAGTCCCTCCTTGCTTTTTACGCGTCTGTAATGTGCTTCTTTTCTGACCCTTCGCAATTGACAAAGGGAGGGGGGGGGGGGGGGTCACCGGTGTAATTTCCAGGGGGGACACTTCTACATGGTGTCCCCCCTGAAACATAGGGGGGAACGGACCCATCTGACCCCCCTGGGATTTACGCCGCTGCTCCCAAAACTAAGGCAAATATACTTTCCGAGCTTCCAATTTCAAGAGTTAACACCTGAGCTGTCTCGATTACATCATCGAAAAACATTTCGCTTATTATTTTTAAATATAATATTTATGCAATTATCGAAGTATAACAACAATATCTCTATTTTATTCACAAATCGGACACATTGAAACAAAATATTTACAAGATCCTCAGGAACATGTTTCGCCCTCAGCTGTCTTTCCAAATGAAAAAAAAAAAAAACATTGCTTCCATCCACTCTTGACATTGATTAAAAACACACTTTTTGGGTAGCACGACCGGACCTTCATCTTTGACAACTGAGACTCACTTTCTGACGTCTCCGCTCTTTTTCACATCGCCAAAAACAAAGAAAGTTATTTAAAAGAGGCTCGAGGTACAGCTAAGCACTTCTTATGAGTTGTGAATGCGAAAGCACGCACGCCGCTCTTTGCTCCCTTCTTTAATCTGCGGCGTACAACGCGCTGACCTTGGGCGTGGAAAGGTGGAGCCGCTGCCTCGCGGACAGGCAGCGCCATCGGGTGAGCGATTGTTCAAACTATCGTGTGCCTTGCTGCGCGAGGGAGGAACAGACAGCAACGTAGTTCCCAGCAGAACGAATTCGCCGTATATATTGCCACGCGCCGTACAACCGACAACAGCCGAGCGAACGCGGTGATCACTGATAACGCAACAGTGTGATAACACAGTCAGGATGACACCACAGAAACTGACGCACAGCATCCAATGGGGGCATCGTCGACGCGCGCCAGCCAATGGGGCCGAAGTGGCAAAGGTGCCATTGCTAGCTTTGCGCGTGGTTTTATTAGGGTGCCGTTTTGCATGGTTTCAAAGCTGATCACGTCGGCTTGCTCCATCAGACAGTTAATGCTTTCGCATTAGATTTATTAAAGGGACCATGAAACGATTCTGAAATCGAATTTCATCCACCGGACGCCGTAAAAGGTTTGAAAAGAAACACAAAAACACAAAAATAGGAAGCCAGAAAAAATTCTTTGCTATAGAACTTTTAAAAGAAAACTGGACTCTTTTGCGCCTTCTTTCCTTCGAAAGCTCTCGGACTTTTTACTGCTATGTATCCGCGGAACTGCAGCACGTCAGCCGAATCCACGTCGCCTATTGGGTAAGCGCCTACCTCACCAGTACCGCGATCATAAACAATAAATAGCCGGCAAATGTTTCCTAAAAGTTTTGTTAAATAATATTCAGATCTACATTTTGTAGCATAATTAGAGATGTGTGGCGAAAATTGCCAAATTTGATAATGCTGAGAGCCAAGCGCCATCTATCGTGTGGTAAACGAAGCTGAGAGCCAGCTCCGGACGAACTCCATGGGACGAATATGTTGTGAATAACCGACGAATCTTGCCCGGCGGCTTTTGCTCTGTGCGTGGAATCAGCACAGTGCCTGCTACGTCGCGCGCAAAGCGAGCGTGCCGTCGGGCGGCGTTCGCCAGTTATTCGTCACATAATTCGTTCCATGGAGTTCAGCCTTTACGCACTTTTTACGATCAAATCAGCATGGCCGACAGCGTCGCTTGGTCGCGACGACCAACGAACGTTTATTTTTCTACGTGTTCTTCTCGCGCGTCCCGACTTCAAGCAGCAAGAAAAAAGTACTAGAAACAGACCACGACGAACAGGAACGCTGGATCCACGAACACCCGAGAAAAGCTACGACGGTCACGAATCCACCGACTCCGACCAAGCGAGCTGCGCAGAATATAGGCCTAGCAGGCACTCCGACTCGGCGCAGCGTTGCTTCGACGGTACTTGGCCAAGACAGTCTGCCCACGACCGTCTGGAGTGCTGAATGGAATATGCCCGCGCGACCCTTGTGGACCCTTCCCGTATTATAGTTTGATCGCTGACCTCAATTTTAGATTAACAGGTGAGGTCAATCTCTTCCCCTTGTCATCTCCTTGTTTTCCGAGGCAGTGTTGACGAACACTGTCGTCGAAAAGGAATTCTCGTCGATTCTATCTTCTTGTTTTGTGTGATATAGAGCTCGAATAAACGCCGTATGGATTACCTTCGTAACACGGTATGTACACTTTGTTATTAGTATGCCATTTTTATTCTGACACGACTGCACGTCACTGTCGAGCTAAAAAAGTTCGTGGGAGCTACGTGCGATGCCGGGCCAACCTTCCTTTGCCGAGTGCCGCGTCAGTATCGAGTTGCAATCGTAAAAGATCGGTCCCGGAGCGCTCACCAACAGCGCGAATACTGGGGGGCTATGTTGCGCTTTTTGGACTCCCAGGAGACTTGGGAGAAGGAAGTGACGTCAACAACGCAGCAAATGCAGATTGGATGTTGATTTTGTTTTCTTCTGTCAACATCCAATCTGCGTTTGCTCTAGACGTTGACGTCACTTCCTTCTTCCAAGTCTCCTGGGAGTCCAAAAAGCGCAACATAGCACTTCCATCAAACGCGCGCGTCCGCTGAGATTGTGAACAGGTATTTACGTGGCTCTTGCTGACACTGTCGTAGTTCAAACGTATCTGTTTTAGCGTCGGCTCGCTCCTGCATCTCCGAGGCCGTGAAAAACGCCGCGGCGGTTTGGTTCCATCTACGTCGCTTTGAAAACGACTGACACGGGCCGCCTTTTACCAACAATGACAGCCAGGGGTGCTATGTTGCGCTTTTTGGACTCCCAGGAGACTTGGAAGAGGGAAGTGACGTCAACGACTATAGAAACGCAGATTGGATGTTGACAGAAGAAAACAAAATCAACATCCAATCTGCATTTGCTGCGTTGTTGACGTCACTTCTCTCTCCCTAGTCTCCTGCAGAGCCGTATATGTAGAGAGTTTGGTCAATGGGAGGCGCGGGCAGAGTCAGGGCGTGCGGCAGACTCAGAAAGAGGGCTTGGCATGCTCTCTTGACCAACCAGAAGCCGAAAAGAATCCCCTAGCGGTGGTAGCGAGAAACAGTTCTGATCAAAGGTCTATGCTCGTAAATGGTTTTAATAAGCGCGAAAGAGTGAAGTGTAGTAACTCTTTGTGGTTGAAAATAGGGTGCACGTGTTGTTTTGATCATGATCATGCAGAAAGATGTAAGAAACGAATGCACCGCTCAACTCTGTTTTGCTCGGACAGAGTGCGACCGCTCAGACGGCAGATTCCCGGCCTTCGGCGCTTGGCGCACGGATTATGTCGATCGTTCCGCTAGTCGCACTCTTCCACCATCATTTTGGATGAGCGTGATTGAAACATCATGTGTACCCTATTTTCAGTCATCGAGAGTTACTCCAATGCAGTTATCAGGTTTGTTTCTCGCGACCACCGCCAGGGTATTATTTCCGGCTTCTGGTTGGTCACATTCGAATTTCTGAAGACGCCCTGGAACACGCCCAGCCCGCTTTCGGCCAATGCAGAGCCGTTTATTGAGAGAGTTTGGCCATACATTGGTTTGAATAGGCGAGCATCTCGGGCCAACCACAGGCCGCGAAACAGCCCCTAGCGGTGGTCGCGTGCTCTAAATTTGTGCCACGACTATACTTCGTTTCACCTTATGTGCGAGCGAAGGCAAAACTGGAAGCGCGAGCACGGAAGCTCCGTGCGTTCAGGCTTTGCTCGAGCGCGCGAGCTGGGGAGAAATGCAAAAAGCGCTGGTCTCGCGCTTCTAGCTTTGGCTTCGCTCGCAGGTAAAGTGAAACGAAGTATAATTTGAGCCGTGCCGAGCGGAACTCCGCGTCTCAAGACGCTCGCGCACCCCACCCTTTGCACTGCTTTCTTTCAGCCAGTCTCAGGACGCTGTTCTAGCAGTGCAGACAAAGGCATGGGCACGAGCGCGTGGCTTTGGAAAGTGCCTACTATGCACGAGGTCTCGTACAAACAATAGCGTTTCGCTGAGCTAGGCTCACGCGCCTGTGCCTTTGTCTTCACTGTCGACATTTGTGAGATGGAGTAGAGGTCTCCTGATTGGTCGACGCTGTGTCACAAATTTAGTTTACGCTCTAAGCGTGGGGGGAATATTCGGCGCTGGCGGCGGCCTTTGCTCCGCCTATTGTCCAAACTCTCCTAATATACGGCTCTGGGCCAATGGCGCCTCCTCATTTGTCTCCTATACCTCCCAACGAATGGCCAAACTCTCTACATATACGGCTCTGGTCTCCTGGGAGTCCAAAAAGCGCAACATAGCCCCCCTGGGTTGACTTCTGGAGCATTTACCGAAAGACTCGCCGCACTTCCCAACAGGCATACCGGCGTATGAGACTAGTCCCATGCTGTCGCTGTAGCGCAACATATCTCATTGAATTTCGCACAGCTGCGATGTGTTCATGGCTATCGCGGCGATGAGAGGCGTCGATTCAGAAAATACGTCGGTGACATCAGAGCAGTAAAACCAACCGGCGCACCCCCAACTCGCCGCCGCTACCGCTCCCACTCTCCTACTGCCGAGAGAACTTCCGGTTCCTGTCCCAGCGTACGTCACGACCGTCAAAATTACGCCGCAACTTGTTTTTCGGTCAGAAAGAAAAAGTCGATATTTCATTATTTTTTTGTGTAGAAATTAATGAACCGAGACGAAAACGGATGCCTGTTCGGCATTCAGTGAACGTTGAAGGTTTAATGTAAAAGTTATCTGGCAAAAGTAAAAAGGTCATTTCATGGTCCCTTTAAAGGGACAATGAAGACGATTTTATTTAATTTTTTTAAATGGTGTTTTTAGGCTTCTTGGGAACCTGGCATACTGCCCAATTTTTTATATACATTTGTGACGCGTATTTCTGTACCGACGAAAGAATTGAAGAAACCGAAACTGAACTATCTGCATTCTCATTTTTGGGCCTCCAAAAACGGAGGTGACGTAGGAGTAACGTCACATGTGAATAGTCGGTACCGGTAGAATTTAGGGCATCGAGAATCTGGTTACCGTGGTGGGTTATAGCAGCGCGGTGGCGCGGTCGTTTCGTCGGACCAACATGGACGGCAATGCCTCTCTCGCGAGCGAATTCGGGCTCCCGTTCAGTGACCTGACACCAACAGAACGGGAGATGCTCCTGAGGACGCGAAACTCTGGAATGCCTCTTTACGAGGACGCCCGAACGATCATGGGTCTTCAATCGACCGTTTGAACATCCTTCAACAGCGCACAAATTTGCCATGACTACCGCTTTGCAGAATCCCTCGAGTGCCGTGTTCCAAAAGTAAACACGGCACCGACATCTGAAACCAGAACCAAAAGTCTCGCGCGTGTTCCGCGCTGTGTTTTTTATTTTATATATTTTGTTTGCCCATAGTTGCTCGTTACCCGTTTCGCGTGCATTGTAGCAAAGAGAAAATAATTATGGTGTTTTATTTACGGCTTAGTTATCATTTCCGGTTCGATTTATAGTTTTCATGGTTATTCAAGTGGAATTAGAACAGTGTTCATAAAAACCACGAACCAAAGCGTGACCGAGGGCACGTTTCTCGTTTCGACCAATCGCTGACGCGTCTTTTGTTACGTCACGCTTCCAGGCCCCGCAGGGTCACGTGACCTCCGCTTCTGCTGGTTTCTCCCGCAACGCTGGGGGCGTCGCCTCGATCGATCACGGTACGATTATTACCGCGACTGTTTAATTGATTTGTGCGGCACACAAGCGCCGGTTTCGGCTGAAATTTGGGCAACGTGGCCTGAGACGTGCCGGGAACCCAAGTCAATCGCCAAAAAAATATCCGAAATTGCCTTCATTGTCCCTTTAACCATGCGGTACATTTGTGTTAAAGCAGGCATAGAGTGGAAGTTTTAAGTGCATATTCCAAGAACTCGCTTTTTCCTATTTACGTCAAGCTGAACTCTTGTCACCCAAGAGAAGGCAGCGGAAATTGTATGCAGCACGGTTCACACAGGACGTCTATTTGTCACAAGAACTTCGGAAGATATACATATGTGTAGCCTTTCCAGGCGGGAACAGAAACCTCCCCCATTTTTGGTGTATTTTGTTGTTTTGTTTTACTTTTCGGCATTGCAAATCGGAAAGAAAAAGATATTCGAAAGGCATGTAAGGCAAGAACAGTTTTAGAGTTCAAAAAAAGTTATTTATTTTAGTTTTCTTTTATCTGTGTGCCCGTACGTTGTTATGTGTAAGAGTAATAACACTATTTCTATCCATTGCAACAATACCCCGTCTACAAGCACACACGTGCCTTTTCGGGCCTGGGTAATTTTTGCACTCGTTTAAATCGATTTTATATGTCGAGCTTCAGGGCAGTCCTTTAAATTATATACAAAATATTTGTTGTCATCTCCGCAAATCTCGTAACACAATGTACATATGTAGGGAACTTCGTCGTGTGTTTTGAGGTAGCTTGTTCGAACCCAGACTTGAAACCCTGCAAGTAGAAAGAGAAAAGGTTGAATTCCCCTTTTTTCTCTTCTTGAAGTTTTGCTGAAATTTAGTTTTGCCAAGATATACCAAACTGTATAGACTGTCAAATACACTCTGCAACTCCCGTGTGTCTTCTTTTCCTGAGAGCATATATTGAGCCGTTCACTGCTGTCTATGGAAGAAGCTTAGTCAATGCCGTGGTTGGAACACAATGCTTTGACCTATGCTAGCACGTTTTAGATGTTAACCTAATGCTCAGTAGTACATTTGTACTCATTCTAGGCCTAATCATATTGACCGCGTCATTGGCCAGGCTTTCTCCACAGTAAGCAGTGATTTGGCCTCCAAATGCTGTGCGGGTAAGTAAATACGCGAGAACGCCAAAGTGTACCATTCTTAACATTAAATATTAAAAATAGCAGTAATTATGCGGATGTTTTAAATTGTGTCATCGAGTATAGCGGAAATATTTTAATCAACATAGGTTGCTAATATTGCGACGCACGTTGCCGAACGAGCTCGTGGCCGAATTATTACCGCGCTTGGCTCTCGTGCGGAGCCTCCGGGTTCGACTTCACGGAACGGATCACTCCTCTTTTATTTTTTCAACTTGACATTCGCGTAAGTTCGAGAATCTAGCCGTCTGATCGAGTTACGAATGTTTCAGAAACCCACGCGGGAAGTACAAAAGGTGCTCCGCGTGGGGGCCAAGAGTCAGATCGCAGGGATAACGCATCCTCGCCTTAATTGCTGCCCATAAAAAAACACTATCCCTTTTCGCAGCAACGTAAAAGGACTGCCTAATTTCAACAAAGCCGTCCAGACATGACAGGGAACAACTACAACAATTAATTGACCGAATAATTCGGTCGAAACTGAAAACAAATTTGCCTTCGCGCGTTCGTTCTAGAAAACAGAAAAGTCATACAATTGACGTTTTCGGCGTATCCAAACCACTCTCAACTCTTACGCCGTCGTCCGAGTCACGTGCTCAGTGACGTATTTCCGGGTGCACTGAGGACACGTAAAATCCCCTTTGGGTTCATTTCCAGAGCCTCCAGCTCGCGCGTCCTCTGCTTGCGATTCACATGGTGACCTTGAAGGTCGGTCTGAGCGGTGTGGAGAGGGGGAGAAAGGAGGGAGGGGTAGGGCACAGTGGGGTAGGGGAGGCGAAGAGCTTGCTTTTCCGGAAGGAAATCCGACTGGCATAGTAGCAAGGGGAGGAATAGTCAAAGGAAGAGTCAAGAGGAATAAAAATGTTCAAGGAAGGAATAGTTTTTGTTTTTCATCTCAGGGGTGCAGATTGCGCCACTAAAACTGAATATTGTACAGCTTTGTCGATGATATAAAGTTATTGATGCATTTACACATGTTGAAAGGAGAATATTTATAATATATAGCATTTGATCGAGCACATAATGGCACAACTTGCTAACTTACTACATTGCACCCAGGTGTGCGTCATGCCTTATTTCCCATTGCCGCCACCCCGCGGCTTGCAAATGACGAAATATTCCTGTTATTTGCTTTGATATTACGCTACATAATTGCGATACAGTAGACAATCATTATTTTC
>JABSTQ010004856.1:0-11608 GCA_013358835.2 Ixodes persulcatus | reverse complement strand
CAGGCCAAGAAATTCTCGTAGCTGGCGTATATTCTTAGGTTGTGAAAAATCCCGTATGGCGCTGACCTTAGATGGAAGAGGTGTAACGTCGATGTGGTTCACGTGGTGTTCTAAGAAATCTAGTTGGTTAACATCTAGTTCGCATTTGTTGCCATTAACGACGATGCCGTGAGCGTCAAGGCGTTCGAAAAGCTGATGGAGGCGTCGTTGATGCTCACTCTCTGATGCGCTGGCCACAAGGATATCATCTAAATAGGCGAATCAGAAGTTCAAACCCCGTAGGACCCGGTCGATAAAACGTTGGAATGTTTGAGCCGCGTTGCAGAGTCCGAATGGCATTCGAACGAACTCAAAAAAACCGAAAGGCGTGATGATGGCTGTTTTGGGGATATCTTCGGGTGCCATCGGGATTTGGTAGTATGCGCGAACTAGATCGACTTTGTAAAATACTTTCGTTCCATGCAGATTGGCTGTGAAATCTTGAAGGTGGGGGACTGGGTACTTATCTGGCGTTGTGATCTTGTTGAGCGCCCGATAATCGCCGCATGGGCACCAGTCGCCATTATTCTTGGGCACCATATGTAGTGGAGAAGCCCAACTGCTGGAGGATGGACGGATTAGCCCGAGGTCGAGCATGTGCTCGAACTCACGCTTTGCTACGGAAAGCTTCTCTGGAGGTAGTCGGCGAGGTCGTGCGTAGACGGGGGGTCCTGTTGTGTTGATGTAGTGAAGAACGTCATGCTTGATCCGGCGTTGAGCGTTGCAAGGTTGTGTCAAACTTGGAAACGCGTAGAGAATATTTTCAAAACTTGATTTTGGTTTAGGGCGCAGGAGTGTCGGACTAATGATTGCTGGTTGAGTTGGAACTCCATGGACACTGAGGTGGGTTTCACAGTCCAGCAGGCATTTTTTACTCATATCTACGAGAAGATGGAAGTGAGCCAAGAAGTCGGCTCCGATTATGGCGTGTCGGACTTTAGCGATGATGAATACCCATCGAAAAGTACGACGCAGTCCTAGGTCTAAAGTTACAGAACGTTCGCCGTACGTGTGTATGGGAGTTCCATTTGCTGCCTCGAGGGTGTTAGTGTTGAGGGTTCTCGTCAGGTCGTTACGGTTAGCGGGTACACTGACCTCGGCACCAGTGTCAATTAAGAACCTCAAGCCAGTTTGTCGTTCCGTAAGAACAAATAGTGTGAGACGGTCTGGAGATGTTCCAACAGCACTGGCCGTCCTCAGTTGTTGAATGGAGAGTTTTCCGCAAAAGACCAAGGAGGATAACAGTTGCGGGCTTGCGTCCCGAACTGAGTGTGGTACCAGCACGTTGTACCGCCGCGTTCCCTGGAATGGCTGTTACGGCGTGGTCTGGATCGCAACCTGTGAATCGGGCGGCGAGGTCTTGGTTCATGCAAGTTTTCGGTGATTAACAGTGTGAGCCAGTCTACTAGCGCTTGAAGTCGCTGTAGTTGCGTATCTTGATATGTTAGCGCCGTGATGGCAAGAGTCGGCGAATCCACGGTTGATGACGCGGTTTCCAGAATTTTATCCGCGAGTTCTGCCATCGCGTCCAGGGAGACGCCGGTTGAGGTAGTCAAAATCATGCGTGCATTTGATGGGAGGCGTTGCAGGAACAACTCGCGAAGAATCGAGTCATCTATGGCCGCAGTTCCTATCAGTTGTCTCATGCGTCGCAATAGCTGAGACGGCTTGCGGTCTCCCAGTTCTTCCTCGGTGAGGAGTTGTCGAAGACGTTGCTGTTCCGACGCCGTCGTACGCTTGAAAAGCTCGTGCTTGAGTCTGTCGTATGGCCCATCTGCGGGCGGCGTCATGATGATGTCCCTGACTTCGGCAGCTTCACTGGGGCTGAGTGCGCTGACAGCGTAGTGGAACTTGGTCACTTGCGATGATATGCCTCGCGTAGCGAATAGGGACTCGACGTGGGCAAACCACAAGGCCGGATCAGCGGGCCAAAAGGGCGGAAGTTTGAGGGAGACCACTCCAATTAGCGGTGTAGGCTCACCGTTAGCTTGCATGGTTACGTTGTTCAACGACTCCGGATGAGTAGGTCGATCACGTCCGGGTCACCATTGTGGAGTCGTGAGACGTCATGCTTGAAACAGCCGCTTTATAACGTCCGTAGGATTAGAATGCTCGAGTCCAGGGAGCCCAACACGCGCACCCGATTGCGTGCCTGAGTAGTCCTCTTCTTCACGGTAGCGGGCCGCTAAAACATTATGAGGACCGCTCTACGTGTCATATATACACAGACGCGTCCACAACATTTAAACAGTCCTCCAATGGTATTGTAATCCCCGCATTTTCACTTAAAATTGGTTATAAACTTTCTCATATGATGCCCTCGACAGCTGCTGAGCTAGGAGCTATTCGCGAGGCGTTAAGATACATTCACGCAATTCCCCCTCGTTCCTGGACAATAGTCACTGACTCTAGATCATCCCTTTAATCACTCCAGTTCCAAGTCCTGAAGAGCCGAAACAGGCAACTATCATTGGACATCCTCAAATTGCACTGGGACGCAATACGCAACGGTCATTCAGTATGCCTCCAGTGGATACCAAGTCACATCGGCGTCCCAGGAAATGAATTAGCCGACGCTGTAGCAGCAGATCCCCGTAACTTCATTAATGAAGTACAAGCCCCATATACAAGATCAGATATAAAAACAACAGTGAACATACTGGGCATACTGAACATACTGAACAACAGTGAACATACGATCAAGGGACACGGCTACGCACAATCGACCCGCACCTAATGTTTCATGTACCTCGAGGTCTCACCCGTCGGCGTCAAGCTGTGCTACATCGAATACGCCTAAACGTTGCATACACAAATAAGTACTTGTTTATCACAGGAAGACTTAATTCGCCAGACTGCGCGAACTGCAAAATTCCGGAAGATTTGATACACATTATGCTGGATTGTCCCGACTACGAAACTGAACGAACACAACTAAGAAAATATATTAAGTTATCCCCTCAAGAAGACCTCACCCTCGACGAGATGGTGGGACTGTGGAGAAAGGAAGCCACCGCCACACTTGCCACAAAGTCCCTTTTGCGATTCCTGACCGCGACTGGTCTCATGAAGAAACTGTAATGTAAAATAGGTTTATGTTGCTTTTTTTGCTTTTTTGTGTGTGTGCCTTGAACTTTCTTGACATCTTTTTAACTCTCTTCCACATCCTTACCAGAGAAGCCAGTCAGGAGATACCTCCCGGCTAATTTGTTTGGTTTCTATTTTATCCCATCAATAAAAAAAAAACAAGAATCCTCTGCGTCAGGTACACAATCAGCGCCACGTTTCCTGAACGTCTCAACCTCAAATATCAGCCACCTTTCAAATGATGGCGCAAGTGGGCGTCGTCTGCAACAAAATAAGTCCTTTTTAATATTTGGTACCATTAGTATGTTTTAAAATATTACAATCATAGAAAGTGATTATAATCAGAACGAGAAAATCTCTGATTAAAGTATCGTTGTTTAAATAGCTGTCCTTTTCTTTAAACCGGTTTCTTGCGTACAGATTTGAACTTCAAAATAGTCGCATGATTTAATTTGTTTTAAAATAATTTGAATATGAATACAACCAAATCAGCCTTACAGTGAACCAGCTCAGTTCCTCTAGCATACAATTAAACAAACGAGATGTGATGCCAGAACGCTGTTTGAGAAAACCAAGAACGCGCAAAGGGAATTCTTTCACATTTTATCACAATAAAGTTTTGTTTACACAAAAAGTGATGGAACTTCACTTTTAATATTTTTTATGCTCAATTCCTATGTTTACCAGGAGCATGCCCTTAAATGTCGTTGCTGCTTTATGAGGTGAAACTGAGTTATGAGACTTTGAAATCACATAAAAAAGGATCTATTTGAATAAATATTAAAAATGTGGGTGTGCTAATTAAGAAAACCACGTATACACGAAACCAGGAGAGTCCTTCATCTATTCAATAAAGAAATAAGAAGGCGTCTTGGATGCATTATAAGTGTGGAAACTTCAAATGCATAGGGTATGTCTTTGAAAATATCACAACTTGCACTTTCTGTTTTCTTATTGTGCGTTAACTTTTGCAAAATGCATATCACATTCTGCGCTAAAAGAGTGATAATGAATTGGCAATGTATTTGCAAAAACAACGAAATATGTGGCACGCGCACAAATGCGACATTTCCAGCGCAAACACCAGTGTTAGCACGGCTGCCACGGGGGATTCAAGCGCTTGTTACTCAATGGGCCGATTTCGCTACAAAAACCTGAGTTTCAGGATTGTACTAAAGTATCAATTCGTTTGGAGGATAATTATGAAGACGTAATAAAGGTTGTACGGCCCTTGGAGTTTCGCTTAAGAGCGCTGGAGATTTTAATAAAATCCAGCAATATGGCCGTTTTGACTGTTCTGAGCGCATTTTGAGGCATTTTTGAAAATACAATTATGTAGAAGACAAACGTGACAAAACGTTTAGCCGTACGTTCTAGGGGTGCCTCAAATCTTAATTTTAAGACCACGACGAGAAATCTAAATATCGTTGTATTTGCACATTTATGTAAATAAAATCACCCTTCTAATTCTATTTCCAACGTGTTAAACTAGATGGCGACACTAGTACTAAATACCTCAAACCGGAGATTTTCTTGTATTTTTTGTTTTTCTCTCGAGCTCGAATTCGCCTGCGATGTCTGGTTGCTCGGGGATCGGCAGCACATGTAGCTAAAGCTCGCGTTGTAAAGGCCGCTGGTCGTGGAGTCAATCCCCCGCGCCTCCCCTTTTCAATCTGGATGAGTATTGTACCGGCGTGCGGTCATGTATCACAATTGCGTGATGCACATTAAAGATATCAGACAAGCAGCGGTATACTGCACTGGCTTCCGTCTCCAACGAAGACACCAGACGCCCTCGGGGCTGACTAACTTCCCGCTGTCTAAACATACACACAGCAGAATTAAAATTGCTTGCTTCGTTGGTCGGCACTTTTTGAACGTTGTAAAAACAATAACTAACGTGTCAATTAGCGACTGACCCGAGGTTATGCAACTCTGTAGCGAAGCTGCAAGGCACCTGCAATCAACTTAGACCCCTCCTTCGTGATGCCTCACGGTATATTATCAGTGCCCCACATTATATCGCACTGTATTATTATTATCACCCCTTATACGGGCCTCTCAGGTATTCGTTGTATGGGCTGCATGCCTCTCTGTGGCGCCTGCGCTTATGAGCGCTAATAAACACACACTCCTACCTACAAACGAATATTTTAGTTTTATGCGTTTTATCAGTGAGAACGGTCGAGTTCCTTGGTGACACGGGGAAAAGATCAATGCTTGCAAGTGCTGCCGAAACCAGACTCTGACGAACAGTAAAAATTATGCCATGCATAATCGGGTGTTTAAATGCCCATACACACCGTCGCATTTTAGTCCGTTTGACTGCTCTGCACCAAGAAACGGAAGTGAGTCACCGGCACATCTATGCTTCATATGAAGCGTAGTATTCTATTCAAAGTGTAGCTTGGCACGGGATGTACGAAGCAGGGGTGTCCTGGTTTTTCGCAGCTGCAACGCAGTCAAACACACCCAAACGCTCTCAAACGCGATTGTTTATGGGCCTTTAAAAGAGTGTTACCACTGCCTACCGCGGCCACAGTGTACTGCTCCTGGTACAGGTTGTACCAACGTGTACCACTCCATCTGGGTATGTCCCCCCCCCCCCCCCCTCTCCGTTGTGCGTACCACCCCCATTCCTTTCCCGCCTTTTCCTCCTGGGAGGCGGCCTTATACGGCACTGATCTCGGTGACCAGAAGCGACTGGTGTAGCGAACCCGCCGAATCTGGGGGGTCAACGGAGCCCTAAAGTAAAGGCGCCGACGAGGGACCGCAAGGTTCTTTCACTTTTCGATTATTAAAGTTTACAATGGTGATGAATATAGAGCATGCTTCGAAGTAATAGCGCGAGCCCCTGGTTTTTCTGCCGCTCTGGGCAGTTGCGGGATCACTATGCACATGCCCAAGTCCAACGAGAGTGACTTATAGAAACTACCAACACCGACATCAAACAAATGAATCACGCACGCGAACGTATCTTTGGCAGGCTTATAATCAATCGTGCTCTCTTCAAAAGCACCGAGAGACAGCAGGCTTGTCAAAGATACCTTTGCGTGCGTGCATCATTTGTGTTTGTGTGTGTGTTTATACTGCCTGAAGTTTGTCTGCCTCAACTGGCGACTTATCTCTCAGCTGTAGACGAACAATATAGCTAGTGTAGTTCAACCGCTAGTCTGGGGTCTTTAACGTGAACCACGGAGTAGTAATACACGACCGCACGCCGGTACGATGCTCATCTCGATCGAAACGGGCAGGGACGGAGATTGGTTGTGTCTTTTGCTTGACGCTTTTTAGTTTTTGTTGTTTCTGTTTGTCGCTCTATGGAACTAGGGCATAATAAAGAACAACTAGTGGTGTCTTTTTTCCCTCTACCACTGGGAGTAATCTTTGGGCTTCTCCTTACTTCGTCATGCCATCTTATTTGGTAGCGGAAGTGGACGTCAGGAGTAAATATTCCTTAAGTGTACGGGAGTGCAAAACATAAAACAGGAGTCGCATGTAACGCTCAAGCTACGAACAGTGCTTCTGGCATGCTCAATGGACTCTTTCGAACGTTTGACCTCTGGTGCTAGCTGTGGAATCCCTGCACAATTACGGATTCAAGCGTCAGCTCTTTGTGCTCGATGGCACGTCAGCTGCAACCGTACTAGTGCAGCGGGAGCTCAAGCCAAATGTACAAACAAGCTTGCCGCTCGTAGCATTTCTAATTGTCATCCAAAATTATAGATTCTCACGTTCCGCAATGTCAGTTGTTCCGCCATCGTGCAGTGGATCAGCCGACGTCCGCCTAAGCCTAATATCGTCAAACAAATAGAACTAACGTTGTGGACGTATGTGACATCTATACAAGTAAAATACACTTCGCAGCACCCCCCCCCCAAAAAAAAAAAAAAAAAAAAAGAAGAAGAAAATACTATTGGTTCATTTTTTGCTGGCAAGTTGTTTTTTTTAATTAAATAAATCCTAAAGTGTCCAGAACGTCAGCTCTTGTTTTGACAATATTAGGCTCAGGTGGACGTTGTTCATGGAGAAATTTCTTCCCTCGTTTTTCTCATTTGATCCAGCTAACGTCTTCCTCTCCAAATGTCGCGCTCTATTCCAACCGCTGGAGTCCCATTCTCAGAGTGTCATCATCCCGCGATGCGTAATTTATTTACACGAGGCAAAAAACTATATTTTCTCAAAAAACATTACTAAGTGCAGGCACTGCAGACGCTCATCTCATCTACATAGGTTAAAAAAAGTAAATAATCAACTTAAGATATAACTATTTGAAGGCAAAAAAGATTTTTGCTTTCAAGCAGTTATATGACTGCAGACGCCAGCACGTGTTGCACGTGTAGCTAGATTTCACCAGACTCTTAGCGAAAGGCCTGATAAGGCTCTGAGGGAGAGACGTTTGTTGATTCTATTTTTTTTTTTTTTGCATGCTATCCTAGAGCGCGTGGTCAAACGCCCGCAGAGCTGGCTTTCAACTAGCGACCTAAGAATGATAGCAATGGTTTTCCCTGAAATCTACCACTCTACCAACTGAGCCATTGAGGGGTCAAATTTCAGTGAATTCAAGGCATTATAGAGCAGTCTAAACATCCACAAGTCCTCAGTCCAGCGCGCGATTTCCTCAACCGAGCACGTGCCTGTTCGTCGCTTCATAATGCGAGCAAATCACGCACTATACGCACAAACACTGAAAAGGGAACTGGGCCAGAAGCCTTTTGTTTTTAAAGGTCTATGCATTCCATTAATTTCTACTTTCGAGAGCGCTTCAGCGTCTCGTGAGCTTCGAGCGTCCCGCGAAGCCTGAGGCTGGCCACAGGCAAGGACCGCGTCATAGAGGCCTAACGTCCGAGCGAACGAAACAAATGCTTTGACATTTTCGCCGCCCGTGAATGTTAAAATAAAACGTTGGTTTGAAAAACATGGACAGCGCCGGCCCAAGTCTTACGTGTTTTCTACTTTTTCTTGTCTTTCTACTTTGCGTTTTTTTATGTTTTACTGTTTGACATGCTCGTCTTGAAAGGTGTTCAATATGCCAATGATCGAGGCGTACGCCTCGAGCGGCTCTTGGAATCTAATGGCAGAAGACAACTGAAATAAGCGACACAAGGAAGCGAATAGCGGCAGAGCACCCGTTCTCGGTAGGTGTCCTGCGCGTTTGGAAAATAAAGGTTTGCGGTGCTTGTAAAAAACGCCAGGCGTGAATTGTTTAAAAGAACTTTATTTATCACGAAAATTGGTTAGGAGCTTTCATGGCCTCCATTAGCATTTCGCTATAGTTGACACTTTGTTTTACTGGTGTCGTCTATGTGACACACCACTACGTTAATGACTTGCAAAATGAATGACATCTCATTTTGGAAGAGCTCCGGAGCGGATGCCATGCCGAAACGTTGACGCTTAAAGGAAAACCTTCCAAACGGTGTGATGAAAATGGCGAGTTTCTTGCCGCCTTCGTCCGGTGGAATTTGACAAAATCCAAAATCTTCATCTAGCTTCGGGAATATCTTCGTGCCTTGCAGCAGTCCGAATGTGTGCACGACAGAAGGATTTGGGTGCCATTCTCTCAGGACGTGATGGTTTAGGGCAGTGTCGCCCACGAAATTTCTGACTGCTCTGGTTGGTTTTGGGACGACTATACCTTGGGAGCACACCAGTGGGTGGGTTCGTCGACAAATGATATTTCACCAATGCTTTTTATTCGCTTGTTTTCTTGTAGAGGTCATTGGGGATACGGCAACGAGAGTTCATGAAATCTGGTTCCGGTCCTTCGCGTAGGCGAATGCTGTTCTTCCTCTGCACCTTGCCGCGACTTTGAAACAGGAAAGTATATTCGTCTTTCGGGTTCACCTTCTGAACGATGGCGTTGACGAATGCTAGAATCTGTAATTCCTTTATGTCCGGCTGGCGGAGCAAGTATGTGTTGGTACTCTCTAGCACGTAAACGTCTTGGATTGTTTCCCGGTCGCGGTAGACGAATTGGAGTCTTGCTACGCCTCTTGTCAAGATGAGTTTTGCGTCAGGCCCGTAGAGGTGTCGAGAAGCTTCGGGAAGCGGAGGTTGATGCATGAGCATTTTGAATGCTGCCTGTGATAGGGCAGTTTCGTCACCACCTTTGTCGATTTTGAGTTTCAACCGTGGACCCTGATGTATCACAGGCTGGACTTTCGAAAGGTATGACAGCTATTAAATATGCGGATTCGGTGTAGGATCGCGTGATCGAACAAAATCGACGCGTCGAGACCTGCAAAAAATAGAATGATGTCCTTTCTTGTGGCATGTATGGCACACTTTTGACCTCGCTGGGCATTTGGCGTGTGGGTGTTGCTCTTTTCCGCACCGGCGACAATGTATTTGAGTGTAACCGTTGGACGAACTTAGAGATGGTATCGCTCTCGCTTAGGAGCGAGGTCGCTCATCGTTCGAGTTCGTAGAGTTCAAACGATGCTTGGCCCAACCGTGTTGTATTTGTTTTTGTAGATGCTCTGAGGCATCTTTATTGAATGACAGCTTAACAGGATTGAGCTCAGTTTGCTGCTGACGTACGCTTTCCACCTATCTGACGTTGTCAAGCCTCTTTTTAATGGTAAGTCAGCATTAAGTTGCAGACTTTTAGAGATCTTTTGGCCGTTGATTCCGCCAACTAGAGGATCTCTCACAAGCTCTTCCTGGAAGCGACCGTATTCACAGCGCTTTAAATGTACGTGGAGCGCAGTGACAAAATCCTCAGAAAACTCGGCTTCCTGCGGGACGTTTGTGTTATACCGAGCCCGTTCAAATGTGACATTCTGCCGCTAGTGCGCCATCACCATTTCCAACCTCTTGGCTTTACCTTCATATTGTTGGAAGGTGTCATATATATCTAAGGCCTGGTCTCCATTGATGTAGACCAAGTCATCAGTTTGGTGTGGCCCAGGCTTGGATCCAAGTCCGGAGGATGTGCGGGAACCTTGGACACTTTTTTTTTCCACTTCGATCATTTGTTGGGCGATGAGAACCAAAAAAAAAAAAAATGAAAGCCGTTTACAACTCCCTGTAACGCCGAATTAGAGTGCAGCTCTTGAGGAGGAGGGGAAGGCACGGGAGGGGGCGGTCACGTGACCTCGGGAGAGGGGGGGGGGGGTCACGTGTCCTCAAGGGGGGGGGGGGGGGGGGGGCGCAAAAAATGTTCCGCTAAATTTAGCGGGGAAAATTTTCCGCTAGATTCAGCGGAAACATTTTCCGCTAGATTTAGCGGGGAAAATTTTCCGCTAAATTTAGCGGGGAAAATTTTCCGCTACATTTAGCGGGGAAAATTTTCTGCTAAATTTCGCGTGGAAAATTTTCCGCTAGATTTAGGGGGGAAAATTTTCCGCTAGATTTAGCGGGGAAAATTTTCCGCTAGAATTGGCGGGAAAATTTTTCCGCTAAATTTAGCGGGGAAAAATTTTCCGCTAGATTTAGTGGGGAAAACTTTCCGCTAGATTTAGCGGGAAAATTTGTCCGCTAGATTTAGCGGTAAAATTTTTCCGCTAAATTTAGCGGGAAAAATTTTCCGCTAGATTTAGCGGGAAAAATAATTTAGCGGGAAAAATTTTCCGCTGAATTTAGCGGGGAAATTTACCCATCATGCACCGCGCAGTTACGCCGACGGCGACGGCAACGCCGACGGCGACGCCGACGCCGCTCAAGCCGGAAACGGGCGCCTAAGAGCTGCGCTCTGAAAAGTTCTGGTGGTTGTGTGACGAAGCTTGCCATACTTGCCCCCTTAGTTGCAGCAGAATATCCCCTGGAGTAAAGTCACATACCTTCCTGTGGGTCCCCGTTTGGTGTGGCTTGTACTGCGAGCCCTTGAAGTTGACTCATCGTTGGCGTCATTCCACTTCTGACACCAAGTTGTATATTGCCCAAGGAAACGGCGATACGGGGACTTGGTACAAGAAATGGTTCTATATGGCAATCGGCTCAGAGCTTCAATACGTTCTGGGTGTGGGGCGCGAGGTCAGTGTTCATGCGCAGGAGTTGGACAGAGCGAAGATGTCTGTTGCTCGGTGTATGTATCTTCAACTGCGCTCTCGTCATGCGTGGCAGACGCTTCCAGCACTGTCGTCTTCTTGTTGCGTCCATTTTCGCCGCCGCGGCGCTCCCCCGATGCTGGGGCCGCTGTGAACGCCTGGTCTTCTTGACTTTCCGGCATCCTGCAGCTCTCGGCGCTTGCCGCTGGGTGTGCCGTGGAGGAAGCACTGGCATCAACGGCCTCCACGTCTCCTCCGATTCTCCGTCGTCGATGACGTGGTTCGTGGTTTTGTCTTCGGGGACGAGACTGGCGGCGGCTCGGGTATGGAACCGCACACAGTCCCGGGTCTAGTACCCGAACGCACGACAGCTTTCGCACCTCGGCGCCTTGCTAATCACGTCGTATGTGTCCTGTGCTTTTGCATCGGAGGCATAGCGGCGCACGCAAGGGTGCGAAGACTTGTATACGGTGCCGGTCTGGAAACGGAGC